>PVLA01007451.1:0-104809 GCA_004027455.1 Hydrochoerus hydrochaeris | reverse complement strand
CTTTAGCCTCTTTTTCAGGGACCATTGACAATCATTACCCTCCCAACAAACTTGTTGATTTTGCTAATCGTCACCCATTCATCTTCCCCAAGATCACGGCTTCACGACCCCTTCCTGATGTCCCAGTGGTATTCACTGATGGCTCCTCTTCTGGTAGAGCCGCTTATGTAACCCAAGATAATGTTACCACTCTCCAGACAGAGACATCTTCTGCACAGCTGGCAGAACTACAAGCTATTCTTGCAGTTTTTACTGCTTACCTCAACCAACCCTTCAATTTGTTTACTGACAGTGCTTACCTCGCTCAGTCTGTTCCATTGTTAGAAACTGTTGCCACCATAGGTCATGCCTCCCCGGCTACAAACCTGTTTAAACAACTGCAAGATATGATTTGGCTTCGCCATCAAAAGTTTTTCATTGGCCACTTGCGGGCCCACTCTGGCCTTCCGGGCCCCCTTGCTCAGGGAAACCATCTAGCTGATGCTGCCACACGGACACAGGTCTTTGTGACCCACTCTGAGTCCATAGATGACTCCAAGGTATCTGAGGCATGACGGGCTCATCAGCTACACCATCTCAATGCCCAAACCCTCCACCTCCTTCACAGAATTACCCGAGAAAAAGCCCAGCAAATTGTTAAAAACTGCCCTTCTTGTGCTACCCATCTACCTGTTCAACATTTTGGAGTCAACCCAAAAGGTCTAATTCCTAATGCCTTATGGCAAATGGATGTTACTCATCTTAATGAATTTGGCAACTTAAAATATATACATGTAATAGTTGACACATATAGTGGTTTCATTTTTGCCACCCTCCAGACTGGAGAGGCTACCAAACATGTGATGGCCCACATGCTGTTGGCTCTCTCCACCCTGGGGTGCCCCCAACAACTCAAGACCGACAATGGCCCTGGCTATACAAGTGCTTCATTTGCTCAATTTTGTAAGTGCCTTAATATTCTTCATACCACAGGTATACCTTACAATCCTCAGAGACAAGGCATTGTGAATGCGCACATTGTTCTCTTAAGTCCACTATAGATAAAATAAAAGGGGGAACTTGGTACCCTACTTGGGGGTCCCCCAGAAATATACTTTCACATGCCCTCTTCATTTTAAACTTTTTATCCTTAGATATTTCAGGCTGCTCCGCGACATCTCACTTTTGGCATACACAAACGCAAACACAGTTTGCCTCGGTATTATGGAAGGATCCGCTAACTAACACCTGGAATGGCCCCGACCCCATTCTCATCTGGGGGGCGAGGCTCAGTCTGTGTTTACTCTAGGCAAGAAAAAGGAGCTAGATGGCTACCTGAATGCCTCATAAAACAAATAGACAGCCCTTCATCAAAAACTCTATGCGACGCCCAGGAATAATATTCTTTCCTGAGGCACAACCCCCTGTGTTCTCTTAGAGATGATACAACCTCCCAAAGCCTTATGGGCCATCGTCAGACTCCTGATGGAACTACACCTAATGCGTGGCAATCCCCATCAACCCTAGCAGTGGACCATGGCTCGCTGGGATAATCAAAAGGTGGTTCGGAAAGAGACCACCTCAGAAAAACCTCCCTCTCTTCCATGTGAGGCCTTTTTCCTTACATTGCCCCCTTATTAGGCCCACTGGCCACCTTGCTACTGCTTCTCCCTGTAGGCCCCTGCATTTTCCAAAGGATTGTGACCCTTCTTAACAATAGGGTTGACGCGCTCCTGGCCAAGCCCATTCAGGTACATTATTATCAATTGGAGATAGCAGATCAAGAAACTTGGAGGGAAACAATCCCCACAAATGGCCCATATAATGATGTGGGCCAACGCCCTGAGGCACTGGACAGGCAGCCAGAGACGGGCAACTAGGACACATATGTTACGCCACCGGCCGCCTAAGACAGGCACAGGACCAATTGCTGTCCTGCAGGCCCATGACGGGTAAGGCCTGGTTGGGTTCATATGAAAAGTCCTTGACCTAAGACAGGTGCTGTCCCCATAGGGCCCGCCATACTCCTGATTTTAAATATAATAAAGGGAGGAGATGTAGGGAGCAGCTTAAGGTAATTGCCGCCATCCCGCCCCTCCTGCCTGAGGGCATTCTGTGTGTCAGCCTACACTACCCATGACCCTCTCCTGCATTTAGCGGATATGACGAGGGCCCAGTCATGGTTACCACGTACCCCTACCTAGCAACAGCTTCCTGCCTCTAACTTGTCCTTATTTGGATAGATCTTGCTCTCTAGCTAATCAGCAGACACGCAACGTGCTTACCCTGCCCAGCTCCATGTTTCACCCCTGCTTATAAAAACCCTGTGCCCTACATCAATAAAGGAGACTTGATTGGAAGCCCTCAATTTGTCTCCATCTCTCTCTCTTGCCCTGCCCACCATCCCCATTCCCTGTCCAGGTGAGACCCACGGATTGATCCTCGGGCCGGATCAAAACCCTGTAAGCAAGATGAGCACTCTGAAATCAGAGATTCTTCTGAATCAAAAGCTGGTATAGGAATGGAAGCTCTTAATGCTAAACAAACAAACAAAAAATTTTCATATGTAGCAAACTTCCAAAAAAAAAATCAATTTTGAAAGATGCGGCCCAAAGAGGAGAATCAGAAACCACTGACTTCCTCAAATCTTGTATCAAATCCTGAACTGTCAGAGCAGAAGACCCATGAATGTCTCTAGGCAAGAGGTCATTAGAAGATTGAGAAAAAGAGAACCAATTAGACTCTTCTGGGAAACTGATTGCGATGCTTTCCAGTGATTAAGACAAGAAGAAACCTGCACCCCAGAAGATAACAAGAGATTGAGGAATCCTCTAAAAGCAGCTTTAGATAAGATTCATCAGCAGTTCTTTATGAGAAGAGTTTTAATCTTAGTGATTTTAATGACAAGTAAATGTTTTGTTAAATTTGATAGATTCTGTATGTTAGAAATAATCACGTTCTTTTATGGTGAATACATGTTTTCTACCTTTCATGTCCAACAACTTCTCTATAGTTGATCACCTGTGAAAAACCTCCATTAACTATTGCTGACCACATTCTGGAAATGAAATCCTAAACTTCAAAGTTCTTTAATCCCCAGTAGTACCCAAAACAAACAAACAAGCAAACACTAAAACAAAACACTTGTCAAAGAAGTTCACAGTACCACAATACATACAACAAAAATGAAAAGAGGAAAAGAAAAGGAAATGTATAGTTTAGAAGATTCAATAAAATAAAAATAATTTTTAAATAAACTTTTATAATACTAGAGTTATGGGAAGTATAAAAATGCAGCTAACTTATTGTCAAAATGGGAGAGTGGAGAAAGGGTGAACACTATCATATGGACTGCTAATTTCACACCTGAAAATTTAATCATGCCTGGTTTGATTGGCCTCATGTTAGTAAGTAAAATGCTATGATACAATAGGGGCCATAAAAAAAGACATAAATTAAAAGCCCAAATATGAGCTAAAACAATCAACTCTGTTTAGGATGAAGACTTTTTACTTAATTTTATATGTTCTGAGGTGGACAGGCTTTCTGAGCAGGAATGTGCTCCAAACACAGCTGCAAATGTAGAAAATTAATCTAACTGCTTTAATTTTATGAAAAAGTAGGGAAACAAGGTAGAAATCTATTTCAATAATCCGAATAGGCATTTTAAGTAAATTGACTGTAATGGGAAATTTTGTAATATTTCAGACATAAATGTAATTTCACTGAACTTCAACACAGAAAAAGATCAATAGTAAGCAGATGTTATATATTAGTAGCATCTAATTACAGCTGACCAGATTTTCTCTTAGAAATAAATGTGACAGAAAAATGATAGGTAGGGAGCAACAGAGTTATATGTTTGCTTTCCCCTTTAAATCTTTCACATTTATCTTGTTGATTACCAAGTTAAAAAGCAAGTATTTTCCTTAAAAGCCATTTCTCTTTCTATTGGAACACAAGTGTATTTGTCCAGCTTCTCTTTTAGCATAATTTAAAATGATTTCACAAAGCTGAATATTTACTGTTTCTCTATTAAATCTTTTTAAAAGGCATTGTACATATTTAAGGTAGAAATGTAAACAGATAAAATAAATTTGGACTTCATGAGATCCCCAAAAATAGCTTAAAGGCAATTGAGGGACAGTACTAGGAATGTGGGAAGAGCACACAAGTTTGTTCATGGTCGTTTCCATGGATGTTACAGACAAAGGCAAATTTATTGGTAATGGAGTCACATCATTCTCTGACTTTCACATTTTGTGGTAAGACAGTATTTTGGGGCCAGGGATATAACCCAGTGGCACAGAGCCTGCCTGGCAAGCATGAGGTCATGAGTTCAATTCCTAGTACTTGCTGGAGGGTGCTATTTTTGTGGGAGTACATGCCTAACCTATCTCTCTCTTTCTCTGCCTCTATCTCTCTCTCTCTGTGTCTCTCTGTCTCTGTCTCTCTCTCCCCTCCCTCCCCCTCCATAGCTCACACACACACACACACACAAACATACACACATTTCTTCATATTCAGAAACATATTAAATCAGAATGATGGTATAATTTATGGGATTTTAGCAACTGTACTAGAAATACACCCATATTCACTGTAATTCATTGAGCAGAAATCATTCATTTCCTGTAATTCACTGAGCAGAAGTCATGCTAGAGGTGAAGCAATATTCCACGATATGGTATTCCAAGAAAATTAATAAGGAAAGTGAAGTTTAAGAAAAACAGTTATGCATTTTATTGTTATGGAATAAATGCAATCTTAACATTTTCACAGTTTATATGGTTTTATAATAATGCACATAGACAGCAAAAGCATGACTGAAAAAAATGATTCAAACTGTCCTAGCAGATTTGCTCTATGGAAACACTGGGAGGAGTCACTCAGATGCCCCAGAAGAAGAGAATGTGTTGTTGCAGTTGCTGTGGGGAGTCTAGGCGAGTATCTGTTGGCTCCTTCAAGAACTATTTCAGCCATCAGTGACCTATTTCCAAGGCTCCACTACTGTTTCAAGTGAGTCACATACAATGACCAATCTCTGAGACATTAGAGTGAACTAGCCATTTTAGTCAAACCAGGAACATTAAAGAGCTATTTTTCCTCTACAACGTTCTGTCAGGTCACTGAAAGGTGTCTTTGTTCTGCATCACAGCTCAGCTGCTTCCTCTACCCAATCAATCCTGCTTGTTCCCATCTTCTTTAAGTGCTGATCCCATGGGAAATCCATTAATAAACATGCTGAAGTAAAAATGCTGTCATAAATTCTCTTTCCCAGGAATCCAATCTGGTGCACAATGTTTTAGTAAAAGACACAGAAGACAATTGGTTAAAAAAAAACTGTTGCTCATTTATGTTGCTATAAAAGTTGTGTGCCAAGTTCATCACAGAATAAAAGCCAAGTTGCTGTTTTGAAATATCCAGTGAGGAAATTCTGTCCCCAGTGATCTTGCAGAAAATAACAAGTGAATGACTAATCGCCACATCCACTGGTATACTTCACTACTTGGAGAGGACAAAAATGATTTTTCCATAAGCCTCTATTATTTAATAGCTCAAATGTGCATTCCTAATTTCTTGGAATTTAGTCTTCCAGAAATATAGCTGAAAAAATATGGCAGACATGAAAAGCAAACAGTTTATAAAGATTAATTTATAAAAGCACATGAAAACAACATAATGTGAAGAATAGAAATTATGTAGAGTAAAATCATTAGGCAAAAGAAATTTATTTGCATTCCTTTAAATGAGACTTATATAAAATATCTATTACAATTAATTGAGATAATTCATTATAATGATTGCATTATACTCTGTCTCAAATCATGTCTGAGAGCAAAGGTAGGTGTGGGAAATCTTTTGGCTACATCAGAGGAAAATCTAATGTATCACAAATGATGGATATGTCAGCTGAGTGGAACTTGACATTATTCTGTGCCTCAAAAAGGCAGCAAACATAAGATTGTGTGTGTGAGTGTGTGTGTGTGAGTATGTGTGTGTGTGTGTGTGTGTGTGTAATGCTGGGTATTGAACCCAGGGCCAAACAGGTGCTAGACTGGAAGAAGTAGCAAAAATTCTGTGTGATGGTTGCCCTGACGCTGCCTCACAGTGGTTTAGCAGCAGCTGAAGGTGTGGGAAAGAAAATTCCCCACCTGTCTCAGAGGAAGTGCAGGCCGCAAACAAGTTGGTGTCAGAACTGTTGTTCTAAGGCACTCTGCATTTCTCTATTATGACATCACCAGGAAATTAATAAAGAACCCCAAATTTTAAAAAATTGATTTCATATTTTTGGGTATTTCAATGACATATGCAGTTATATGATTTCACTTCAGAAATCTAATCTAAATATCTAAGCATTCTGTATACACACATGTATTGCAAGGTATTTTGTATGGAATTGATTTCAAAGTCCACAGTTCCCAACTTGTTATTATTTTACAATATCTACATGTCCTTGGTTAGGAAAAGCATTGTACCAAAACAAAGCATCAAATTTTACATTAAAAACAATACCCTTGAAGTAAATTTGCTCTGAAGTCATTTTGAGAGCTGCAAATTTCAGCCTGGGTTTAGGGAACATGGCAACTTGATATTTGTTACAGGTCTTGGCAACAATTTCTTTGGAGTTAGCATAACTATTTGAACAAATCATATGCTGGTGATAATAGAACAACTTTCTTTAACTTGAGCTCTGTTTTCTTTTCTATAATATTGATATCACTCTTCTCAAAGTGGGCATGTTAATAGTTTTGATGATTGGGTGAAAAGATTTTAGGAGAAGAATCAGAGTGCTGATTTTATTTTTAAAAGGTTTTAAAAATTTAGAAAGTCATTCTAAGGTTTTAGTAATAATGATTAACTTTCTAAATACGGTTATCAAGCATGATCTAGATCTTCAGTAACATTAAAATGTTGCACTGTCAACTTAGCAGATGTCTGCTTCAGGCGTAGGCTGCCTGGAACCTCCCCCATGGGCCCGCCCTACCACCTGGAACTTAGCAGAAGCCCACCTCAGGTGTAGGCTGCCTGGAACCCCCCCTCACTGAGGGCCTGCCCTGCCACGGGGAACACTAAGGAGGCCCACCCAAGACTGAAAACTGCCCTGGACTGCTTCTGCTGGGTCCACCTTCCCACCTGGAACATCAGAAGACCTCAATAAGCTCCAGTTAGTGTGAAAAAATTTGAAAATTTGCTCGCAGGCAGCGAACTTTGGACTACAGTGGTTTAACTGTATCAGTGTGGTGAGTATGCCACTAAAACAGAGGTGTACAGGGGATAAACCAGTAGTAAAACCCCCTCCAACTAACTATAAGACTTTGGTGAGTCTGAAAAGAGTGTGTGTGAACCTCTCTTACACATAGAAAAAACCAGGCAGAGTGAAAATGACAAAACGAGAAAGCAAAATGCACTGTCAAACATATAGTTCACCAGAAGCAAGTATAGGAGACATTGAAATAGAGGACCCAAAAGTAACAAATTGGGAATCTCTGAAAAGATAGTGAGTGAAAAAAAAAAAAAACCTGTATCAGGCTATAGAGGAAATCAAATTAGAAGTACTCTCCCATGTAAAGATAGAAACAGCAACATTAATAAAGGAGTTGTTGAATGCAGCTAAAGAAGGACTAGAGAAAAAAGTACATGAGCATGGGAAACTGAAACTTTGAATGAACAATATAGAAAACAAGCAGAATTCATGAAACAAACTCAAAGAGACATCCAAGAAACAAAAATTTCTATTGAAAGCATGCAAAACCGTCTAAAGGAAGCTGAGGATAGGATTTCGCACATTGAGGACAGGATCACAGTTAGTGATCAGGAAAGGACAGAACTTTTAAAAATAACAAAGCAGCATGAAACAACAATCCAGAAGCTTCATGATGATGCTAAGAGCAACAATATAAGAATAATGGGCATTAGTGAAGATACAGGAGTCCAGGCAAATGACATACATAAAGTATTTACAGAAATAATAGCAGAAAATTTCCCAAACATGGGAAAAGAATCTGATATGCAGATAAGTGAGGCATATAGAACACCAAACAGTCACAATAAACATAAATCCACACTCAGGCACATAATAATTATGATCTCAGACATATAGCATAAAAACAGAATACTAAAAGCTGTCAGAGAAAAGACACAACTCACCTATCCAGGAAAACCCATTAGATTCATGGCAGACATTTCAGCACAAACCCCAAGTAAAGAAGAGCTTGGAGTGAGGTATTTCAAGCCCTGAAAGAACACAACCTTCAACCCAGACTGATGTACCCAGCAAAACTTTCATTCAACTTTAGTGGAGAAACAAGATATCTCCATGATGAAGAACCGAAGAAATTCATGTCCACAAAACCAACCCTAGAAAGAGTACTGAAAGACATACTAGACACAGATAAAAAATGACCACAATCCCCAAAACAACAACGGAAAGAAACCACCAGGTAGGATAAGCAATTAAACAAAAGGAGAAGCAGAAAAAACAACTGAAACATAACATGGCAAAGTTGAGCCAATACATATCAGTGATATCCATAAATATAAATGGCCTCAATTCACCTATAAAAAGAAATAGATTGACAGAATGGAACAAGAGACAGGATCCCACAATGTGCTGTATACAAGAAACACATCTGACCCAAAAGGAAACTCAAAGATTAAAAGTCAAAGGATGGAAAAGGGTATTCCATGCAACAGAAACCCAGAAAAAGCAGGAGAAGCTATTCTATTTGCAGACAACATGAACTTCAAACCAAAAATGAGTAAAAGAGATAGAGAAGGTCACTACATACTTGATAGTGGAAAAATTCAAGAGGAAGAACTAACAATTATAAATATATATGCACCAAATATAGGAGCACCCAACTATATAAGACAGATACTAATGGACATGAAAAACCAAATACACATAAACACAATTATAACAGGAAATCTTAACAGCCCATTGTCACAAAGAGATAGATCAACTAGGCAAAAAGTCAGCAAAGAAACAACAGCACTGAATCATACCTGTGAGCAATTAGATTTAGTAGATGTTTACAGAGTGTTCCACCCAACCACATCAGAAAACACATTCTTCTCAGCTGCATATGGGACATTCTCCGAAATAGACCATATATTATCCCATAAAACATTCTTAAGTAAATGCAAAGGGATTGAAATCATACCATGCATAATATCTGACCATAGTTCATTGAAATTGGAAATTAATGGCAAAAGAAATTGTAAAACCTGCATAAATACATGCAAATTAAATAACAGCCTTTGAACAACCAGTGGGCTACAGATGAAATTAAAGAAGAAATAAAGCAATACCTACAATTGAGTGAAAATATAGAAATAACATACTGTAATCTGTGGGATGCAAAGAAAGCAGTCTTAAGAGGGAAATATATAGCAGTAAATTGTCATATCAAGAAAACAGAATGAGCACAAATAAACAACCTAATGCTCCATCTCAAGCTTCTAGAAAAAGAAGAGCAAGCTAAACCCAAAGCTCATAGAAGAGAGTAAATTGTAAAGACTAGAGCAGAAATCAATGCAATTGAAACTAAAAAAACAATACAAAGGATTAAAGAATTGAAAAACTGTTTTTTGAGAGAATAAAACAAAATTGACAAACCCCTAGATAACCTTATCAAAATAAAGAAAGAAAAAACCCAAATTCATGCAATAAGAACTGAAAAGGAAGAAACTACAACAGATCCCATGGAAATTCAAAAGATCATGAATACCTACTTTGAAAATCTCTACTCACATAGAGTAGAAAACACAGAAGAATTGGACAGATTTCTAGAAACATATGAACTACCAAAGCTCAACCAAGAAGATATAGCAATTTTGAACAACCCAATATCAGCTATTGAAATTGAAAATGTAATTAAAATGTAATTAAAAACTTACCAACAAAGAAATACCCAGGTCCTGATTGATTCACAGCTGAATTCTACAAGAAATTTAGAGAAGATTTGATGCCAGTACTCCTTAAACTCTTCAGTGAAATTGAGAAAAAGCAATCCTCCCTAAATCATTCCTGGAGGCAAGTATTACTCTGATACCAAAACCAGAGAAAGATCCAACCAAAAAAGAGAACTATAGGCCAATCTCACTAATGAACATTGATGCAAAGATTCTCAACAAAATACTGGCAAATACAATGCAGCAAATCATCAAGAAGATTATACATCATGACTAAGTGGGGTTCATTCCAGGAATGCAGGGATGGTTTAATATAAGCAAATCAATAAACGTAATACACCGCATCAACAGAGCCAAAAACAAAAACCACATGGTCATCTCAATAGATGCAGAAAAAGCTTTCGACAAAGTCCAACACATGTTCATGATAAAAACCCTTTAGAAACTCGGAATACACGGCGTTTACCTCAAACTTACAAAGGCCATCTATGACAAACCAACAGCCAACATTATACTAAATGGACAAAAACTGAAAGCTTTCACTTTAAAATCAGGAACAAGACAATGATGTCCAGTATCACCACTCCTTTTCAACATAGTTCTGGAAACACTAGCGAGGGCAATCAGATAAGAGAGAGAAATAAAAGGAGTAAAGATAGGAAAGGATGAAGTTAAATTATCACTATTTGCAGATGACTTGGTACTCTATATAGAAGACCCAAAGAACTCCATTAAAAGACTACTAGAGGTAATAAACAAGTTCAGCAGTGTAGCTGGATACAAAGTCAATGCTCAAAAATCAATAGCATTCCTGTACACAAACAAAAAACTCACTGAGAGAGAAATTATGGAAATATCACCCTTTACAGTAACAGGCAAAAAAATTAAATACTTAGGAATCAACTTAACTAAAAATGTAAAAGACCTACATGCTGAAATTTATACTATGCTGAAAAAGAATATTGAAGGGGATATTAGAAAATGGAAGGACATTCCTTGCTCTTGGTTAGGAAGAACCAACATTGTGAAAATGGCCATGCTCCCAAAACTGTTATACAGATTTAACACAATCCCAATCAAGATACCATTGACATACCTCACAGATCTAGATAAAACACTCCTAAAATTCATTTGGAAATAGAAGAAACCTAGAATAGCAAAGGCAATTCTAGGCACCAAAAGCAAGGCAGGAGGCATCTCAATTCCTGACTTGAAACAGTACTATAAAGCCACAGTGATAACAGCTTGGTACTGGCAAAGGAATAGACCTGAGAATCAATGGAACAGATTAGAAGATGCAAGCACAACTACAAAGACACCCAGCCACCTGATATTTGACAAAGTGGATAAATATGTCCACTGGAAGAAGGATAGTCTCTTTAATAAATGGTGTTGGAAAAATTGGCTCTCTACATGCCAAAGACTGAAACTAGATCCAAGCCTATCACCATGCACAAAAATAAAGTTTAAATGGGTCAAAGACCTAAGTATTAAAACAGAAACACGAAATCTACTGGAAGACAAGGTAGGTAGAAGACATAGGGGTAGGCAGAGAATTTATTAACAAAACACACACTGCATGGGAAACACTTCAAAGAATCAACAACTGGGATCTCATATTATTGAAAAGTTTCTGCACTTGAAAAGAAATCACCAACAGAGCAAAAAGAAAACCCACAGAGTAGGAAAAATTTTAGCCAGCAACCCCTCAGACAAAAGATTTATATTCAGAACATATAAAGAATTTAAAAACATCAAGCCCCCCAAATTCAAAGACTCTCCAAAAATGGGATCTGAGATGAACACACAGTTCTCAGAGGAAGATATACAAATAGCAAATAAATACATGAAGAAATGTTCACCATCATTGGTCATTCAAGAAATGCAAATTAAAACAACATTGAGATTCCACCTCACTCTGGAAAGAATAGTTGCCATCAAGAAATCAATTGATAACCAATGTTGGCGAAGCTGTGGTGAAAAAGGAACACTGCTCCATTGTTGGTGGGAATGTAGACTAGGGCATCCATTATGGAAATCAGTTGGAGAATTCTCAGAAGACTAGATTGGAAGCCCCATTCAATCCAGCTATTCCTCTCCTGGGTATTTTCCCAGAAGAACTGAAAAGTTCATATCACAGTGATATATGTGCACCCATGTTCATAGCTGTGCAACTTGTGACAGCTAAATCCTGGAAACAATCAAGATGCCCATCAACTGCAGAGTGGATGAAAAAGATGTCGCATTTTTATACAACAGAATATTACTCAGCTATAAAAAAGGATGATCTTGAGGCCTTCATAGGTAAATGGAGACAACTTGAGACTGTCCTCATTAATGAAATAAATAAGAATCATATTTATAAATATCATATTGTCTCTCTAGTGTAAAAAGTAAATAAGAACTATAAGTGTAATAAAACCAAAATGTGTAATTGCTATTATAAAAAAGAGAGGAAAAGAAAGTGCTCTAAGGGATATAACTGAATGTATGTTTGAGTGTGTCAAATAGATGACCATATTGCTGAATCTTTGTTGGATCTTTGAGCAGAACTGTTTGTAGTCTGACTGCTTGAATGTTTACTGTGTACCTTTTAACTTGGTAACTTGAACAACTACATCCAGGATGACAGTATGTAATTTATAAATTACTGATTTCTTAGTGGGGCTTTTTCTCATTTTCCTTTTTTTCCCTTTCTTTTTCTTCCTTTCTTTTAGAATTATGTATTGTTGCCACCCTTTTTTCTGTTTTGCTTTTTTTCTTCTCTTTAAATAAAATTTTTAAAATGTTTAATTGCTATTGTAAAAAAGTGGAAATAGGAAGCACTATTAAAGATATAGCTGCATGTATGTTTAGGTGTGTGGGATTGATAACCATATTTCTAGGTTATTGTTGGATTGTTGAACAGATCTTTTTGTACTCTCACTGCTTGAGTGTCCACTTTGTGTGCTTTAATTTTGTAACTTGAAAAACTATTTCTAAAAGAACAATATGTAATTTGTCAACTAGTGATTTCTTACTGTTTATCTTCTTTTGTTGAAATTCTGTAATATTTCTACCATTTTTCTGGTTTTTTTCTCTTTAAGTAAAAAAAATGTTGCACTGTTAGTTATTTTACAGATATCTTCTTGAGGCCTCACATTTTGTTTGTGCCATCACGTCATAATTTAAAGGAAACTGCTGTCTCTTCAAAGATCATAAACCAAGCTAGAAAACAAGAAGCATAGAAAGACTTATCAGTAAAGAGATGTTGAGGTATTTTTGAGAATATCTTAATAATAATTGTCTCTGGTTGGAAATTCAGAATATTCATTAGGAACTGATTATAGTTCTGTTCAAAAGGCTATCACCTGTCAGAGTAACTACAGTCATTACAAAAAATGAAAACCTGCCCTTTGCAGAAAATGGCCCTAGAATAGTGTGGAAAATAGACCTATTTCATCAGATTTTGCCTTTTACAGATTGCTGTAGTCTAATAATTCATAGTTTGGATTCAACAGTAGTACCCAGAGTTAGCTAATACTCCAAAGACCTAAGGGAATGTCCCCATATGGCAGTGCAATTCTTCCAGGAATATATTCCTGCTCATATATATTCCCTTCCTGCTCATGCATAAGAATATCATCCTAGGATAAGAGAACTGCATAATATATTTTCATGTTGTTTTCACTTTTTATATTATTTTATGTATTAATGTGCACTTTAACATGTTTAAAATTTCTTGTGTTAATTTCATCCTAGATCTAAACACATGGTTCAAACTATTCATCTCTTGAAACCATTCCAAGAGCTCAGCTGTGATGAAGGTCAAACTTTTAGGATGCTTGTAAGTTACATTAGTTTGTACTTTCTACCACAACACTTTACTGGATGCTGGTGTTGACTACAAGGGCAACATGTTCCTTTATGTGGGTTATGAAGAATATACTGAAGTCAAATTTAATCTTTTAACAAATTACTTAGTAAAGCAGCGTTCTCTGAACGATACAGGAAAATAAAGAGATGCAAGACAGGGGAAATAAGAGAGTGCACTATTATAGTTAGCACACTGAAAGGAAAGCAGAATGATGAAAGTGCTGTATAAATTGGGAAATTCTCAATACAGGCAGAACAATGAGTGATTTCAGAAATCAAATCTATCTGGCATTCATTGTGCTTTGCATCCATTTTGATGCCTGCAAATCCCTCAAAATGATTAAAGGTATTCAATGTTCTTTTGTAAAGTACTGTTTAGCTCTTCCTATTCTTGTGGCAAATTGCATATCATCAGCGATTCTGTATCTATCAGTTCATGAAGGACCTTCTGCTATCAAATAATGCTCTTAGCTAGAGAAAAGCTGAAGTGTAAAGCATCTTTCTATTTTGTTCTCTACAGATTATCTAAGGATAACACATTAGACTATGCCTGAAATAGTCAGAGCAACATTCTGATGGGAAATGACCTACAATCTGAGGCTTGAATGAACTGGCATTCCAAGTGGATGGAAGAAATAAAAGTGAATAGTTAAATAGATTGTTGCTAAAAGCATGCACTACTGTAATAAGCAAGGATTCCAATTCAAATTTTTCTATGTATGGAATGTATAGTAAGGCAAATAAACTAGTCTTCCTTTTTATTGTATTTTTGTTATTAATACATGTTTGTAGTACATAATCATAGCATTAATTGTGAGGAGCTGGTACAAGAGCAAGACAGAACTTAAATCTTCTATCTGCTCTCCTTCACCTCTCCTCTCCCTCACACATCTCTTAATCTCCCTTCTCTCATATGAGAAACCCAAAATATAAAGCATGAAATAAAGGATAGGTAATAGGAAACAACAAGAAACACTTTTTTTACCTTAATTTCCTTGAGTAGAAGTGATTGATCTCAAGTTGCTAAAAGACATAAAAGACATGTGCATGTAATCATAAAATATGTAGCACTTCATAGGTAGCACTCAGTAAGCATTAGCTATTATTAGGATTGTCCTTGTGTTCAAGTGTTTGCAACATGCCATTCAATTCACTGTTTCTTTTAGTAATACACAAAATATAGGGTTATAAGATGTACTAAAATTTGGCATATTTCTGAAATATTTTAAGCAATCATTGCATACATTAAGACATCATTACATTGCACACATTAATCAATAATCTCAGTTAATTACTTAGGATTTTATTTAGCTCTAGGCTGAATAAATGCAAGCAGATACTTTTCATTGTCAGAACTTTTAGACCAATTAATTTTCATTTTCTTTTGCTCCTTGGTGCTTCAACTCAGACTTTTATGCTGATTGAGTTTGTGGCTTCACAAAAAGGTTTATTACTCAGAATTTAATTGATTGTTACATATCAAAGTATAATCACTCTTTGTAAATCAGTGTTGTCAATATTTTCACAGAAATAATAAATTGCTGATGATGGTAGCTTCTTGACCTCTTGTCAGGCTTGAACTTTTTACCTTATTGAATTTGCTTTATTCTTGTTGTGTTGAGAAAGGAAACAGATGCAGAATATGATAAGCCACACTTAATTATTTTTTTTATTCTCTACCATCAGTAATGACTCAGTTAAAATAAACAGTCCTTGAAGACCCAACGTGCAAAATTCCCAGAGGTTCACAGATAACAATGCAGTCTTACCTTCGAATGTTTTTCTTGTCTTGTTTTTGTTTTTTCATATTTGGACAACTTTCCAGAACTGATTAACTTTCTTATTTGTATGGAGTCAAAGTCTCCATAGACTTCTGTATAGATAAGGCATATTTTGAAGTTAACATGGACAGTTTTCCAGTTTTCACTATCATTCTTGTGCTGAGTGAAAATAAACATAATATTTTGGTATTTATTGAAGTTTATTTGTGTTTTTGTTTTTTCTTTCTAAATTAGATTTTATTGGCACTTTATAGATTTTTTATTTATAAATTAGATTTTTTTTTGAAACATGATCTTGCTATATAGTTCAGACTGGCTTAAACTCACTATGTAGCCCAGGCCGGCTTCAAACTTGTGGCAGTTCTCTTGCCTCATCCTCCCAAGCGCTGGATTTAGAGACATGTGGTATTATGCCTGGCCACTTAATGCGGCTGTAATTGAAATTATTTGAGTAGAAATATTGTAAACTTCTTGTTACAGTAATTATTTTACTCATTTCTTATGAAATTAGATGATGTTTGATTTTGGACTGGAACATGGTATCTGCTAAATAAATACTGAATTAAATGAAATTAAATTATAACACATCTTCAGTAGTCCTTATTTGGAAAAATTATTAGATAATGAGGAAATGTGAAAATGTATTTTTCAAATCAGAATCACAAAAGTTGGAGCTTTCTGTAGTTTCATATTTTAATACTAATTTTAAGGATGCATTATGACTGCAAAGCCCAGACCAAGCAATGTTCATCTGCAATTGCAGCCACTCGGTAACATTAGCATTTCACTGATATTTAAATTGAAATACTTTGCAGACTATCGTAGTCTAAAATTATCCACATCCTAAAACTTAGAATCTATGAACATGTTAGTTTACACTGCATGAAGAGATTTTTCATGTATGATAACGTTGAAGATCTTCAGAGGAAGAGATGATTTTGGATCATCTTAGTGGGGGTGGGTACCACATAAACACACAAACTCATGTAACTAGGTTAACACAAGCATCTTTATAAAAGGGAGGTAGAATATTAAGAGACAGTAATGGTAATACAATTACAGAATCAAATAAAAAGGAGTGCTTAGAAGATACTGTGCAATGAGATTTGAAAGTGGAAGAAGATGCTACTATTTGAACAATGTGAGTACTCTGGAAAAATTGAAAAAATAATGAAATTGATCCTCCCCTACATCTTGCAGGATCAATCCTGCCAATACTTTGACATGTATCTAGCAAGACTAATTTTGAGCTTTTGACCTCCAAAGCTTTAAAATAATAAATGTCTGTTTTAAGCTACTAGGTTGTGTGGCAATTTGCTACAACAATGATGGAAAATTAATACAACTGCTAAATTATTGATGAATTACTGATTGTATAGACATTTCCAAAGATTTCTTGACTGGGCTTTTTCCCCTGTTGATTCAAACTCCTGAATTCTTGGGAAGCTATGAAAGAACAGTATGAAAAAACAAAATCTTCATGAATTCTACCGTTAGTTAATTTGCTCTCTGGTAACATTTTTTTTCTGACTATTGCCCAGAAATGAATAAAAATCTTAAAGTTTATTTTAAATTTTTTCTCAACAATGTTTTGGTAAATTTTTGATATACATAATGATAATATTCATCATCACAGGGAATTTGTGCCTGTACAGGATGTATCTTGCTTATTTTTTTTCTTTTTTCCTCTGCTTTTGATAGGAAAGTGACCTAAAACCCTAAAACCCTCTGACTTATGTTCCAAATTTGGTCAGAAGTTCTGTATCAGTTTGCTAAGACTGTTGCAATAAAGTACCGCAAAATAGCTGGCTCAGAACACAGAAATATATAGTCTCACAGTTCCGGAGACAGTAAATACATAATAAAGATGCTTGCAAGGCCAGTTCCCTCCAAAACACCTAGGGAAGCACAGGTCCCTTCCCTTTCTCCAACCCAGGTATTTTGCTGTTGTTGTCTGTAGACAAGTTACTTCTGTTACATGGCAATCTACTCCTTGTGAATTGCCACCATTTCTTCCCTCTTAGTGAATCTCCAGGGATTCTTTCTGCAAGTCCAAATTTTACTTTTATATAGGGACTCTATATATTGAGTTAGGAGACACCATCATGATCTCATTTTAACTTGATCACCTCTGTCACAAACTTGTCTGTAACTTAAGTTTTTACTCTAAAATATTAAGCACCACAACTTCAATGTACCTTTTCTTGATGATTGGGATATGATTTGATCCAAATCAGAAGAACCATAATTTGGATTCAGAAGAACTAATATCAAAGAATCACATGATCTCTGAAACATAAAAAAATCTAATTTATTTATTTTTAAATAGCTATGAGGTGTCAGTGCAACTTGACATATAAAAAAGAAATATTTAGTGTTTAACCAGTGAACATAAACACATGTCACACTTATTTTTAATTTTCATGCTATTCCAGTATATGCTTTAAATATTTTTTTAAAAAACACAGGAACATTTCCTAACTTAAAGTTTGGTATCTTTGTTTTTTGAAACAAGAAAATTGAAAAGGGAAAATTAAAGACAAATTTTATTTAGCTTCATTCACTAGCAAATGCCATTCCTTCTTTTAACTGCATAGCCTCAAATCATATTTCAGAGATAATGAGGAAGCTACAGTTGTGAAGTTGATTATAATCAATCTGCATTGGTTAAAAAATCAAGTGATTAGAAAGTAACTGAACTTGATTATGGCGGCAAGTAAACTCATAGTGATGACCATTTTTGAATACCCATATTATTCTATTAAACACTGGAGAACAGCAGTGAGTGTTGTGTGCTTACTATGCCAGCCTTTTAGAGGTATTCCTGCCTAGACATTAGTACAGTCCCCATTGTGGACTACAAAAGCTGAAACAGAAGAGTCAATTAACATGTCCAAAGTCATAAACACTGCAAATGCTGAAGGGAGGGTTTAAAATCATATATGATACTTAGAAATGTAAATTTTTTCATTATTAATGTCATTGCTACTATTCAGATATGTTCAATGGTCACAATCATTATAGGAAATTTGTACCTGTTCATAATATATCTTAATTCCTTTTATTTTCCACTCCCCTTCTCTCCATTCAATCCCTCTCCTCCTTCTTATTTATGTTTTCCATTTTACTTTTTCTCATTTTTTCCTTTCCCTTCCTTCTCTTCCTCCTACTCACTCCTTAAGTTTACCTTTCCTTTTGAACAATTCCTTCCTTTTTCACAATATCTATTATACATTTAATGCTTACTTACACTTTCAGTTTCTCACAACAAAGAAATAATGTAGTATTTACACATTTATCTGATTTACTTCACTTAAGAATATGGTCTTAAGTTTATTCTTATTTATGGCTGAGTACTACTCCATTACATAAAAAACAACTTTTTATTCATTCCTTGATTGATGGGCATTGGGGTTATTTCCAAGATTTAACTATTACAAACTGTGCAGCTATAAAGATGGGTGCACATATATCTCTGTGGTATGATGTTTTTCTATTAGGATGATAAAAAGAAGGGCAATGGATGGATCAAAAGGGAGCTGTAGCACTAGTTTTCTGAAGAATCTCCACACTGATTTCCACAGTGGTAGCACTAGTTTGTACTCCCATTAAGAGTGAAGAAGGGTTTCTTTTTTCCTACCCTTACTCTAGCATTTCTTATTGATTGATTTATTGATAACATCCATTCTTTCTGGAGTGAGATGGAATCTCAGCATTGTTTTAATTTGTATATCTTGGATACTTTTTTACATATTTATTTGCCATTTCTATTTTTTCACCTGAGAAGTATGTATCTGTCTCAGATGCCCAGTTTTGGATTGTGTTTTTTAAACTTGGGGGGTCTGATTACATCACATAAGAGTTTAAAGCCTCCCTTCTTTATTTGTTCCAGATATAGGTCCTTTGTCTGAGGAACAACTGGGTAAGATTTTTCCCCATTCTGTGGATTGTCATTTGATGCTGTTCATGATGTCTTCTGTTGCACAAAAGTTTTTTAATAAGATGAGATTCCAATTGTTGATTCTTTGTAGTATTTCCCACACAGTTGGGGTTTTCTTCATGAAGTGTTTGCCTACATTTATGTCTTCACAATAAAGTTTCTATAGAAAATTGGAATAGGTGGTCTTTCTTGAGATATGATAAAAGTCATATATCACAAGTCAATAGACAAAATACTATAGTCAAAACTGAAAACTTTCACTCTAAAATCAGGAACAAGACAAGGATATCCACTATAATTATACCTATTCAATATAATTCTGGAAATATTAGCCAAAGTAATTAGATAATACAAACAAATAAAAGGAAGAAAGATAGGAAAGGAAGAAATTACCATTATTTGCAGATGACATGATACTCTATAGAGAAGAACCCTTCAACAAAAAAATTCTAGATTCAATAACAAAATTCAGTCACATAGCTGGATACAAAGCTGACACTCAAAATTCAATCCAATTCTTATAACTTGGCAGGTTAGACTTCTTACATTGAAGATCACAATTTCTGACATTTTAGATTACAAAAACAAATACTCCCTGACTATGTATTACCATGGCATAAAATTTTAAATGATTAAATCATCAAATACTGAAACTGAAATTAATAAACACTAAATAAGTTATGACAACCAAAACTCTTTGACCATAAAAGAGAAATATATATAAATAACATGTAATAAATATAGTATATACTATGAACTTTTGTATACTATATATATATACTACATACTAAATATAGTATATATTTAGGAATATAGTTATATATATATATGAAAGGAGAATAATGAATAATACCATTACATGTTTAACTAATTAGAACCTAATAATTGCCCTTTTGTATATCATTGTTGAGAGTCCAGGCAAGGAACCATAATAATACTGAACTAGATGAATATACCTTAGCAAGTCCCCATTAACAAGAAGCTTAAAAAGAAATATTTTTATTATTGACTGCATAGTAAATCTTATAAATTCTTAGCCAAAGTATGCACAACTCTGATAATAGGTGAGAATAAAATTGTATTATTTCTTAAAATACCACAACCAAATAAAAACATGTTTATTTGCAGTCTTACTGTTTGAATGTCTACTATGTATCCTTTAATTTTATAACTTGAACAACTACATCAAAGATGACAATATATAATTTATTAACTAGTGCTTTCTTAGTATTTTTTCTCTTTTTTTCTTGTAGAATTTTGTATTGTTGCTACCCTTTTTTCTTTTGCTTTTTTTCTCTTTAAATAAAAATTTTTAAAAATGCATAATTGCTATTGTAAAAAAGAGAGGAAATAGGAAGTGTTATAAAAGATATAACTGCATGAATAGTTAAGTTTGTAGGATTGATAACCGTACTTCTAAGTTCTTGTTGGATTGTTGAACAGATCTGTTTGCAGTCTCACTGCTTGAATGTCTGCTTTGTATGCTCTAATTTTGTAACTTGAACAACTATTTCTAAAAGGATAATATGTAATTTATCAATCAGTGATCTCTTACTGTTTATCCTTTTTAAAAAATTCTGTAATACTTCTACCTTTTTTGTTTTTTTCTCTTTAAATAAAAAAATTAAAAAAAATATGTTTAATACAAAATTCTTCCATTGTACTTTAATAAAAATATGCCAGACTTTTAAAAAGAAGTTAATCCAATGTGACAAGATTACATGCACAGGGGATTTACATGATGCAGTATTTTCCAATTATGAAAGCAAATCATAATCATGTTTTCACAATTCAAAAACATAAAAACTATAAACAAGATAAAAAGCATATTGGAAACAAATCTTTTATAGTTACTATGTTTTACATTATAAAATGAAAACTTAGCTTTGGATAAATTTATTTTAATAGCTGTGTGTTAATTAAATATGTTTTAAAAGGACCCAACATTGATGATAATGATAAATTAAGATTATTTACACTGCATCAAATCTTCCATAACATAATATAAATAATTAAAATTTTAAAAAATAATAAAAGTAAAAAATTATTTAAAATGATAATAAATGTATATATTGATGACTACTTTCACAGTTGGTAATCTACTCAATATTCTAGTTAGATAAGAACCTAAATAAACATTCATTAGTCTCAAACAAAACATTTTATCTAGAATGCATGGGGAAATGACTATGTTTGCAATAATTTAAAAGTTGAATGCAATCTTTTAAATTTCAGAGTAAAAATGGCTCTTGATTGTATAATTTACTTTAATTAGACTTAGGGTTGTGTTTAGCCCAGGTGGCTGTAAGCAAATGTGAGTGACGCTATGTTTAGCAACTCCAGAGTAGTTCTCACTTTTGCCTTGAGCTTTTCTCCTCAGCTCTCAGTGTCTGGGAACAAGGTTCTCTGCTACACACTGGTGTGGCCATGGGGAAGTCTCCATGTAGACTGTGTTTTCTCATGCAGTGCAGTGTCCATGACAAATTGTTCATTAAATATTTTGATTATCACCACTCTCAGTGTTCCTAAAGCCTCCTCTTATCTCTAAATGCAAAAAGTGTTCCTCTAAATAAAAGGTAAGATTTGTTATCTCTCCCATAACCTTTAGATTTTCAAATAAAGCCATTCCTAGTGTAAGCCAAAAGGAGTTTCGGTTTTCCTGAATTACATTTCTAAAGTGAGACTCCCACTTGACTTCTACCTGATTTTTCTCCACCAATCCTCTTTCATGCTTCATAGATAAAAAAATGTCTGACTTCTTTAATTGGGGAATTTGGAACAAAAAGTCAGTTGTGCTCACCTCAGCTTCTCTTTTTCTCTGTTTGATGGAACTAGTCTCCTTGGTTCACTGGCATTAGCCTCCTACTTAAAATTTGCCTGGATTACAAAATAAACTCAAAAAAAATATGTTAATTACTGTGCTACATCGGGGGAAAAGTGGTTAAATTCATACCATGAATGAACTATCAGCCGGCTCATTTGCAACAAAAGAGCTAAACCTTCACTTAAAACATAGTTGATCAGCATTTGAGTAAATTCTATTATATGCATTTCCCTGTCTTTGATCTAACTCTAATAACCTCAAAATTTTATCTTAGATAATGAGCATGCTTTCTTACATGCCCTGAACTCCTTAAATAGGAGAAGAAAACACAGTGGGAGAGTTTAAATCAACAAAACAGACTGATCAATACTAGAATGTAATTTGTGTTAAGGTTAGTCAACCTCAAGGACAGAAACTTAGCAGAGAACAGATACTTGTTTCAGATAATGTTGCAAAGGGGATCTCAGCACCGGAAAGAATACAGGCATAGATGCATCAGTCAAGGTCTACTCACAGAACCAGGAACCACTCCAACCATTTCGGGTAGAGTGCTTGGAATGACCTACAAGTTTGTTGAAAGATCAAATGAAGCAGAACAAAGAAGGGGAAAATTCTTGAAGAAGAAATGGAAAAAGAGAATGCTGCTGGGAAATCAAGCTTGTCTTTACAGCTCTGGGTGGAACATCCCAGACACTCCTCCAGCTGACCTCCTAGAGACTCTAATGCTACAAATGCTTTCACTACAGCATCAGAGCAAGGCAGATTCCACCTACACCGCTGAAACTCTTACTGATATGATGATGACCCAGTTGCTGCTGGAACCTATTATTATCTTTGTGCTCTCACTGTTATCACAAGAGAAACCTCAGAAGTATAAATAAATACTTTCCTTTTCTTCCATTTTCCAGCCTCTGATCAGTGCATTCCATTGGCAAGGTTTTCCTAGAAAGCTACAGGAATAGTGGGTTTTTTTCTTGTATCCTGACTTACATAGGAAGAAAAAGAAATGTTTGAAAGGAGTTGAGAACCAGAGATGTCATTCTGAGTGGTACTTAACCAAATATTCAATGCCCTGACCTTTTTCTGACTCCCTGTCATTTGCATACTAATTTGTACTCATGCCCATTCTATTACACTGAAGAGCTGATAAATACTTGTGTAATCTTGGTAACAGCAATAGTAACACAGACCACTTTGGAATCAATATAGTTTAATTTGACTAAGAAAATATTTTGGAGCCAAATGCATAAGTTCAGATCTCATTTCTGCACATAACACTTTTGTAATTTCTCCACTATCCCTGGGGTTTAATTTTTAACTTATGCTTCATTCTACAAAGGTACTATTTTTTCCTGTGGTAACTGTTTTCATCTTTGACCACTGTCTTGGTTTTCTCTTGTTGCTTAGACAAAATACTTGATGCTCAAAATGAAGAAAGAAGAGGTTTATTTAGCTTACAGTTTTTGAAAGTTTTAGTCCATGCTAAGGTGGCTCTAAGGCAGAGTGGCGTGCCTGAGGGTTAACAATTCATGGCTGCCACAAGTGACAAGAGCAAAAAAAGCAAAAGTAAAAAAGTACACCTCCTGCCCTCTCTTATATAGTATGCTGGCTCCCCACCCCTGGGCAGGTGCAGTATGCACACCGCCAGTTCCGGCACTAGACAATGAACCAATCACAAACACTAGACTAACTTGCTTTTGAAAGGTTGCCACCCATGACCACATGAGGCTTTGGGTGAGATATCCAAACAGAATCCATAACAACCAGTTAAATTATACATATTTTGTTTTTAGCTTAAACCAATATAAATTTGTTATATTACAGTGCTAAAGGTTAGAATTCAGAACAAATCATACAGGCTAAAATCAAGATGTCAGTGCAATATCTGTTTTCTTTCTTTCCAGTGTGTAGAATGCAACATTTACATTCCGGGACTGTGTCCCCCCATCTTCATCTTGAAAGTCTGCAATGTTCAATCACTCCTTTCTTTATGTTCTTTCACATCAGAGTCTTTATGATTTTTTAATCCATCATTCCTATTTTTACTTTGATGCTATACAGAATTATTAACTCATATTGTCTCTTGAACATAACCATCTTTCCCCAATTGGGAAACAAATAGCTGGCAATTTTCAAATTTTTCTACTTCGTAAATTATTAATTTCATAGTTCCTTTAATTATGTCTCTTGAAATATATTCTAGACTCTCATGAACCTGATTATTTGCTTTTGAATTTATTTCCATTTGCTAATATTCTCAAACATCATGTAACATTTGCATTTTTATCTCTAAAGGACACACTGAGGAATTTTCAAATAACCAGTGAAGAAGATGTAATTGAAAAGCATGTGTTTCATAATCCCATCAATCATCTGCTTAAGGGATAGACCTATGTGTGAACCTTAACTTTTCATCATCGAAGTATTTCTTCCTGCCAGAAAATGCCGAAAACATTTTGGACAAATAAACTGAATAAAGATAATCCCAAGAGAAAAGAAAAGAAATACAGTATCAGACCTCTTTCACCTACTTCTACTTGGACAAATAAACTGAATAAAGATAATCCCAAGAGAAAAGAAAAGAAATACAGTATCAGTCCTCTTTCACCTACTTCTACTTCCTCTAAATATGTATTCAGCAAAATTTAAGCCATAAAGTTTAAAAACAATTCTCATCTAAAATGGTCAACACTCACTGCATAGTAACAACAGAGTAGAATTTATAATGCTATATTAATATAGCATAATGGATTACTGGAGCTAAATACTTTTAATGTTCTTTTCATATATGTAGTCTTTCTTGGCATGTCAACATATTATTAATGAAACTTCATTAAAAATTAAAATAAATCACTTTTCTTAGACCATTGTATTTGACATTAATGATGTGATAGATGGCCTTTCCATTCAACTATATTACAATATAATTTTACATTAGCATAGTAACATTGATTGTACATTAATGTTCCCTAAAACTGAAATTGCATCTGTCGTGAAATAAATATTATAAAACATAAAAATTATTAAAACACTGAAATACTTTTTCTGATAGCTGTTATGCCACTATATTTCACAAAATTTATCTATTTTAACTCAAGAGAACTCAGAAAACATACTCTACTAAGAGTAAAAACAATATTAACCCTGAAAAAGTGATCATCTAATCACACATTATTCACTGAAAAAATAGACAGTAAACAAGGCTATTAACCTACATGAGAAATATTCTTTACCTGTGGTCCTTGAAAGCCTCCAGGTAAACTGTCAGGTACACTACAATCCAAAAGGCAAGTATAGATTAATCTAGCAGCAACCACATAACAATTTATCCCTTGAAAAATCTTTTCTGCTGATTAAACAATGAAATTTTATGGCCAATTTCTTGAATAATATATTTGAGCTTGTTTTATGCGTACCTGCTCTAAATTGCTGATTCTATAAAACTAAAAGCTGACTGTAATGTCTTGTCAAATGTTTGGAGTTAACCATTTTCCTAATTGGATCTGTTGATTTATTGCTAACAAAGATAAAACTTTCTACTTAAGCCACTTATCTGGAATTTGAAATTGCTTCGACCTAGAATCAAATCACATGTGCTTGAAAAAAATATGAAGTACATTTAGTCACTAAACTATTAGTGTGATAGAAATGAAACAAGTAAAGAAAAATTATTTAAGGTCTGCTTTCAACTCTAAAATAATGTCATTGATATATAGCTGTTTGAGCAGAAAAATAGTACTTGGCAATTTATGTCACCTAAATTTTCTGAGAATAGGGTTATTTTTTCATTAAATTAATATTCAATCAGCATATTATCAACATTTTAGAATTATATCAATTACAGAGCATAATTATGAGGTGCTAATATAGTTAATATTTTCTAGCTAATTAACACTAAAGCAGAAAATAAGAAAATAATCCCAAAAGCCTGTTGAGCATACTTAGAAAATCTCATTCCAAGCTACTGGAAATGTTGCACTTTTGCAATCTTTATAAGAAGAAAAAGTGTGTTCACATTTTCCTTCCCAAATTGGATTCTATAATTTCTAACTATTCTAGGAAACAAAAATGATGACTCATTTACCTTTTCAGACTTTTATTAGGTATTAGATCTTTGTATGCATTACTCCCTTAAACAGTAATAATAAAAATTGTTTAATAATGAATGAGTGTTTTGTTAACATCTTTCTATTTCTTATGATATTTGATGCTTATTTGATATTTGGAAATGTGAATCTATCTTCCCAAAGTATATAAAAACAAAATATGTTCATGCTCAGAAATTTCTCAGTGTTTTTATATTATAGAAATCTTCATGAGAACCTGCTGTCATAAAATTAACTACTAAGCCTGTCAACCAGCAAAGCAAATATTAAATTCCAAAAGCTAGTCAATCTCTTCTGTCCTATTGAAGAAAAAAGCTGAAGTTCTACAATCCTATGTTCTGTCAGAATACAAAAATAATGCTTTGTAATTGTACGAAATAAAATTTAAATCATGCCTCTTTAAAACAATTTCTCAATTTGGCTGTGTTCTGCATTCATGCTTGTGTCTGTTGAATACATTCTTGCATATCTTTCATTCAGTGAGTGCAATGTAAATATCATTTTATTATTCAGAAATGTTATAAATAAGCAAGAGAAGAGTAGAGTAGAAAAACAAAAACACTGGATAAAGTAGTTCGGTTAGGGCAGCACCACAGGAAACAGTGCACTCCTGCCTTGGACCTGCATTTATCTACAAACTGTGCTGTTCATCACAGTGGGATCAGATTCCACCATCACCAAAGGTGGAAAACAAGTTATATAAAGAACAGAAAAGCCTATTTTTATGATGTGTCAGAATTTACTGTTACAGGAAAATCGTATCATTGTGGAAAGAAAATAATACTTTTCTTCCAAAATCAATTTCCAAATAGTTGAGATACCAAGCCCACCACACCAAATCACTTCCTAGACTTCTGGTAGGATATGAAAATTATATTTTGAGCTCTTACTTTCCAAATTCTAACCAAGCTCCACAGCAAGTCATGACTGGGTGGGAAAAAAAGCAGAAGACATGTGGCTACAAAAGGGTACAGATAGACCTGGGGAATGCCTGCAGTCTTGAGTGGAAAAAATACATGCTTTTCTATAAATCCATATGCACACACAAAACGAGCATTCTTTCTGAAAAAAAATTCATTTTCTGGACTTTGATGCATTGGAATAGGCATTATAGTCTAAAATTGAGACATACAAATTAGATGTTTAGCTCCTTTTTAAAAAATCAACAAGGTTTCCTATATAAGCATCTCTGCCAGAAAGCTGACAAACCATTTGCTTCATTTTTGAAAATTTGGAATAGAAAAAATAGAATCTGGCTACAAATTACTGACTTCTTTATTTTGGTAATATAAATTAATTGTGAGAAGCAAAAAAAAGGAATCAACAAAAATAACACAGAAAACCAAGGTTAAAACTACTGTTGGTTATAGGTAGAAAATATGGAGAAATCAAACAAGATTATAATTTATCATTCACACAAAAAATTTCAAGGTTAATAAAAGTGTAATTTAAGTCCTTACATATTAGATAACCCCCAGCCAAGCAAGTTTGAAAACCCCCTATAAAATACTCTTCCAAAATGGGTCTATTATCCTTTAATGCATCATTTCCATCATTTCTTATCTTTATATTTTTAAACTTAAAAATGTCTAGTTGTTTTAGGAACACCAGCTACTAACCCTGGGCATCTGCATTAGGGTATGTTTGTATGGCAGATGTCAGTCAACATAACCATGATGTTTCTAATTATCGAATCCTCTGAAATTTTAATAGGAAACATTTATTTCATTTACTATCAAGGATTTGCTGTTTCTGACGCACAGAAAAAACTCCAATATCTATCATGAAAGCTTCCCTGATTTACCCAATCTTTCCTCCCAATTATCATATCCCATGGTACTGATGGTTTTATGGTAAATATATTTTAAGTTATTTAACATATTTCTGATCATTATCTTTAACTATCTGCCATTTACACTAAGGCTAAGGGTCTTGGTTTTCTCACTTAGGCTTTGTATTTCACATGTCCTTTTCCAGTCCAGACAACATTAGCCAATCCTCTATGCTCACTATGCAAGGTTTCTAGTGAGCATTCTAAGCACTATGTTCTCATTCAATTATTTTACAAAAGGTATAAGATCTCTTCATTTCTTTCTAGTGAGAACACTTGAGATTTACTCTTTCAGCAAACTTTTAAATGTACAATAAAATAGGCATAATGATTTATAACAGATCTCTAAAACCTATTCTCTCTACAGTCCATTCATCTTGCATATATGAAACATGCTTCTTGATTATCACATTCTATTTCTCACCTCCAATCCCAATCCTTTTCAACCATAATTCTACAATCTCATTCAAAAAGCTTAACAATTTTAGATGTCCCATATGTGTGGAATTGTCCCATATTTATATTTCTGTGACTGATGTATTTACATAGCTTGAAGACCTAAAGATTCATTCATCTTGCAAACAGCAAAATTTTCTTTTTAAGACTGAATAATAGTTCACTCTGCACTCTATGCAACACATTTTATTTATTTGTTCATCAGTTGATAGATGTTTTGATTTCATTCACATATTGGCTAGTGTGCATAGTACTGCAATAAACATAGGACTGCTAATAAGTCTTCAAGATCTCAATTTAATTCTTTTGAATAAATATGTAACAGTGGGGTTGCTGCATCATATGATAGTTCTTTTCTTAATTTTGTGGGTGATCTCTGTACTATTTTCTAAAGTGACTGTACCATTCCTCATTTTGCACAAAGAAATTTTCAATTCTTCCACATTCTCACCAATATTTTCACCTCTTTATTCTTTTATTTTGATTAATTTTATTGGTACATTTTAAATACACAGTATAATCACATTCATCAGAGGGAACTGGTACCTGTGAATGATATATCTTGATTCTTTTTTCCCCAATCCCTTCTCCTCCCCTCAATCCCTCTTCTCTTTATTTACAAAAGCTTTGTTTCCATTTTCTTCTTCCTATTCTCTTTTTATCCCTTCCTTTCCTCTTCCCTCATGGCCTCTTTCTTATTATTGTCGCTACTACTAATAATATTAATGGGTGTGGACGTGATGTCACATTGTGGTTTTGATTTTAATTTTCCAATTGATTAGTAACACTGAGCATCTTTTCATATACTTGCTATTTTTATGTATTCTTTAGAAATGTCTATTTAAGTCTGCACTCTTTTTTCTGTGCTGCTAGAGATTGTTAGCTAAGTTGTTATGGTTTATATGTAGCTGTCCTCCCAAAGCCTCATGTCCTTTTGGTGGGGCTTTTGAGCAGTGATTGGTTCATGGGTGATTGGACTAATCAGCTGATGAGTCTATAGCTAAGTGTGACTGGTAAAGCCTGATTGGAGGAGGTGGGTTACTGGAGGAAAGACCTGGGAGGCTCTAGGTCCCTGCCCTTCTCCTCTGAATTCGTGGTGCTTGATGTCTGCCATGACATAAGCTCTATTCCTCTGCTGGGCTTTCTGCCTTGGAGCCAGTCAACTATAAACTGAAACCTCTACAGATTGTGAGGCAAAATAAAACTTTTCTCTTTTAAGTTGCAGGGGTTGTTTATTGTGTCTCAGTGATAAGAAGGTAACTAAGACACAAATGTTCGACCACTGACACACTCCCAACCCCTCATTAGTAATTTTTTCTCTTGATTTGTAAGAGTTTCTTACATGTTTGAGAATGAATTCCTTATCAGACATATAGTTTAGGAATAGTTTTTTTATTCCATGGGTTGCATATTCACTCCATAGATTGATTTCTTTACTCTGAAATTTTAATTTAATGTTGTCTCATTCAACTATTTTTACTTTTGTTGCCTGTGCTTAACCTTTATTTTCTTCTGGAATATTTGCAGTTCCAAGTTCTACATTTTAGTCTACAATTCATTTTGATTTGATTTTTATATAGTATGAGATAGGGTTCCAATTTCTTTTTTTTTTTTCCATCTGTATATCCATTTCCCATCACCATCTTGAAGACAGTATCTTTTGACTGTGATGATTCTAGGTGCGCTTTTGGAATATAAGTTGACAGTTTATCAAGGCACTACTTTCTGAACTCTATTCTATTATTCTGTATATTAGCTTTTGTGCCAGAACCATACTTCTTTAATTACTGTAGCCTTCTTGTTATTTCAAATCAGGAAGTGAGATGTCTCTGGCTGTATTTTTCTCAATACTGATGAAGAAGGGTACATCCTGGTAACTGAACCAAAGTCTCCCTTTAAGCTATATCTTCAGTGTGTGTGTGTGTGTGTGTGCGCACGCGCGCGTTTGTGTGTGTGAGAGAGATTATGTATGAATTTTATAGTACATTTTTCTGTTTCTCTGGGAAATAAGATTCATATTTTGATAGAAATTGCATTGAACCTATTGATTGTTTTTGATAGCATGAACATCTTAGCAACAATCGATTCATGAAGAAGATATGCTTTTCTATTAGTTTGCATTTTCATTAATTTATGCAGTGTTTTCTGGTTTTCAGTGTACAAACTTTTTGTCTTCAATGTATTTTATTCCATTTGTTGCTATATTAAGTGTGATTTATTTCCTAAATTTTAGAAAATATGTTGTTAATACGTAGAATAACATTTTATTTATATACGTTGATCCTGCAATCTTATTATATTTATTCTAGCTCTAACAAGTTTTTGAAATGAATTGTCTAGAATTTTCTACACAAGATCATGTTAAATGGATATAGGGAGAATTTAATGTCTTTTCTTCCAATGTGGATATATTTTCTTTCTTTTTCTTGCTTAATTGCTGAGTAGGACTTCCAACATTATGTTGAACAGAAATGGGAGCATTGCTTGTCCCAGCTCCTATAAGGAAAGTTCTCATGTTTTTTCAGCATTGACTGTATTATCTGTGGGTTTTACTTTATAGACTTTATTATCCTGAGTTACTACACCAAGTATGTTGAAAATTTCCATAATGTATAGGAGTTGAATTTTTCCAAATGATTTTCTACATTATTGCAGTGATCATGACATTTTTCTCATTCTTTAATCTACTAATGTATATATTATACACACTGATTTTCATACAGAGATCCATCCTGGCATCCTAAGAGTAAATCCAATTTGGCTTTAATGTATAACTCTTTTAACTTGCTATTGGATTCAGCTTGCTAGATTTTTGGAGATTTTTATCCATACATACTTCAGGATATTGACTTATAGGTTTGTGTGACATGTTTATTTGGTTTTGTTGTTGGTTTCCTAAAATATGAAGTATAAGATAAATTATGGCTAATGTTTAAATTGTTAAAAATTAACCTTCCCCCAAAATATTCCCCTTCACTTGAAACATGCATCCCATCATTCTTGCCACTATCTTTTTAAAAAAATTGTCTACTGATCAATTTTTATACATACATAATGATCACACTCGTCACAGGGAACTGTACCTGTTCATGGAATGTCTTCCCTTTTTTCCCCTCCCATTCCCTTTCTCATGCCACAACCCCTCTTTTCTTATTTACAAAGTTTTGTTTCCATTGTATCCTTTTTCTCTTCCTTCCTCCCCGTAACTCTCATTCTCCTTTCCTTTTAAACAATTTCTTCCTATTTCACGATATCTATTAGATATTTTGGTTCTTATTTACACTTTCAGTTTCTCACACCAAAGAAACAATGTGATATTTACACATATGTGTTTGATTTATTCCACTTAAAAATATGGTCTCAATTTGGCTATAAATGTCTGAAGTTTATCATTTTAATGGCTAAAGAATACTCCATTTTATATTTTAAAAACCTGCATCTTCTTTATCAGTTCCTTATTTGATGGCCATTTAAGTTTTTTCCAAGATTTAATTATTATAAACTGTGCTGTTATTAAAATCGAGGTGCATGGTGTAATATGATGTTTTTAATTCTTCTAGGAATATCCTTAGTAGATGACTAGCTGGATCAAATTGAACCTCTGGTTTTGTTTTGTTGAGAAAACTACACAATGTTTTCAAGAGTGGCTAAACCAGTCTACTCCTCCCGGCAGTGGAAAAGAGTTCTTTTTTCCCCCCATAGTATTTCCACCATTTGTTGTTGGTTACTTTCTTGATGACAACAATATTTCTGTAATGAAATGGAATCTAAGCATTGGTTTCATTTGCATCTCTTGAATAACAAGTGATGTTGAATATTTTTTCATATATTTGTTAGTGAATTTATCTTGGTTACATTGCTCTTATTGCTGAGACAAATTACCCAACACCCAAAATTAAAAAAGGAAAAGTTTATTTAGCTCAAAGTTCATGGAAGTTTCAGTCCATAATCAGACTTTTCCAAGTCAGGGTGATATACCTTAAAGGCAACTGTTCATGATGGCTGCATCAGATACCAACCACAACAAGAGAAAAAAGACACAAAGGCAAAAAAGGGAGGAGCATGCTTCCTCCATCTCTTACAGGCAGGTGCAGCACTCACACCACCAACCCCAGCCCTAGACAATAAACCAATGACAAGTGCTAGATTCAGCCACTTCCATGACTGCATGAGACTTGGAAAGACATCCAAACACAAATCATAATATTCCATCCCTCTCCCCCAGAGACTCATGCACATCCTTTATGCAAAAGACATTTAGTCCATCTCCAAGCATTGCCAAAGTCCTAACAGTTTTAGCATTGTGGAAAAGTCTAAGACCCAAGTCTCTTCCAAGATAAAAGGAAAACTCTTAGCTGTGAGCCACTATACAAATGAAAAATTACTCACTTCTAACATTCAATGGCACAAGGTAAATATCACCATTCCAAAGAGTACAAACAGAGGGATGCAAAGAATTGAGACAAAAGCAAGTCCAAAATCCAGCAGGGCAAACACTGAGTCCTAGAGTTCCACATCCTGCATCTGAAGCAATCCAGTTGTGAGCTCCAAAAGGCTTGCATGATTCTGCTCCCATGGCATTTCTGGTAGTTGTCACTCCCACATCATCTGGACTTCAACAACCAAAGCAGTCCTTTCTCCCCACAGAAAACTCTCAAGCCTGGTCTTTTCCAGTAGGGAAAGGTTACTATGAATTTTCTGGTCTTCTGAGCTTTGATTATAATCTCCCATAAAAAAGGCTAAGGCGTTCTAACTCTACTCCTTCAGGCAACATCTCAGAACTTTTCCAAACTCTTCTCATAAACCATTCACAAAGGCTCTTAAATCAAATGGTCACATATAGTCACAACAACACCCACACTTCTCTGGTACCAAATTTTGTCTTGGTTATTTTTCTCTCATTTCTGGGACAAAATACCTGACACTGAAAATGAAAGAAGAAAAGATTTATTTAGCTCATAGTTCATGAAAGTTTCAGTTCATAATCAGCTGGATTCAAGTCAAGGTAGATGGCAGCTGTGTCAGATATCAAATGCAACAAGACAAAAGGGGAAAAAAGGGAAGAGCACACTTCCTTCCCTCCCTTATATTGCATGTTGGCTACCCGGGTGTAGCACTCATATACCAATCCCACTGCTAGACAATAAACCAATCACAAATGCTGGGTTCTAGTACCTCCATGACTGCATGAGGCTCTGGGGGACATCCAAAAGCAAACCATATCAGATTTGTGCTTTTTCTAATTAGTATTTCTTCATTTTGGATGCCTATTTATGAATTGGGCCTTTAAGTGTTATTTTTATAATTCATTCCAGGGTCTAGATATTAGTACTTTGTCTGAAGAACAACTGGATAAGATTTTTTCCCATTTTGTGGGTTGTCTTTTCACTCTGTATATGATTTCTTTTACTGTGTAAAAGCTTTTTAATAACATGATATCCCAATTGTTGCTTCTTTGTAGTATTTCCAGTGCCTTCAGGGTTTTGTTCATGAAGTCTTTGCCTAAACCTATGTCTACAAGAGTTATACTTATTTTCTTTTCTAGCAAGTTAGTGTTTCTACTTTAATATTTAGATCTTTGATCTATTTTGATTTTCATTTGGAGCATTGTAAGAGATACCAGTCTGGTTTTAGTCTTTGGCATGTGGTGTAAATATGTTTGGACCATTGGCCATAGATAAGCTGAGTAGTATGTTTGGGTTAGTTTCTGCATTTTCTAACCCACTTTATTGATCCTCCATAGGTCTGCATTTTTGCTAGAACTATGCTATTTTTATTCCAGTAGCTTTGTAGTATAGTTTTAAGCCAGGGGTCATGATGCCCCCTACCTTGCCTTTGTTGTCTAGAATTGTTTTTGCTATCTTATCTATCTTCTGGTTCCAAATGAACTTTAGGTGTGTTTTCTCTAATTTAGTTAGGTATGCTGATAATATTTTTACTGGAATTGCATTAATTCTGTATAACAATTTTAGAAGTATGGCCATTTTTACTATACTGTTTCTTCTTACCCAAGAGCAAGGTGTGTCTTTTCATTTTCTGATATCCTCTTCAATCTCCTTTTTCAGAGTACTGTAGTTTTCAATGTAAGATCTATTACTTCCTTTGTTAGATTGATTATGAAACATTTCATTTTATTTGGTGCTTCATATAATGCATAGGTTCCCTAATTTCTCTCTCAGTAAGTTTGATGTTTGTTTAGAGAAATACTATTGATTTTTCATGTTCAATTTTTTGCAGCTATAGGTAGAAATACGGTTATTAAATATAGAAGTCTATGGTGGAGTTTTTGGGTTGTTCTATGTGAATAATCATGTCATTTGCAAATAATGGTAATTAACTTCTCCTTTCCTATCCTCATTCCTTTTATTTCTTTCTCTTTCTTAACTGCTCTGCTAATGTTTCAACAATTATATTGTACAGGCATAGCAACAGTGGACATCTTTGTCTTGTTCCTGATTTCAGTGTGAAAGCTTTCACCTTTTTGACCACTCAGTATAACACTGGCTCTTGGTTTGTCATAGCTGGCTTTTACCACATTGAGATAAAGACATTTATTCCAACCTTCTGTAGAGTTTCTAATATGAATGGGTATTGGACTTTATCAAATGCCTTTTCTTCATTTATTGAGATGATCATATGGTTTTGTCCTTGGCTCTGTTAATAGGGTGCATTAGCTTACTGATTTGCATAAGTTGAAACATCCCTGCATATTTGGTATGAATCATGCTTCATCATGGTATATAATCTTCTGGATGATTTGCTGTATTCTGTTTGCCAGTGTCTTGTTGGGAATTTTTGCATCAATGTTCATTGAGGAGATTGGCCTGTACTTGTCTTTTTTGGTTGGCTCCTTCTCTGATTTTGGTATTAGAGTAATACTTGTTTCCAGGAATGACTTTTGGAGCTTTCCTTCCCTTTCAATTTCATTAAAGATTTGAGGAGTACAAGCATTAGGTCCTCTCTAAATTTCTCTTGTAAAATTCAGCAGTGGGTTCATCAGGACATGGGTTTTTCCTTGTACATAAGTTTTTAAATTCCATTTTCATTTCATTGGCTGATATTGGGTTATTTAGACAGTCTATGTCTTCTTGATACAGCATTGATTCCATCATATAAGGAAATAGACTGGCAAAATGGATCATAAAACAAGATCCAATAATATGTTGCATTCAAGAAACACATTTAACTCAAAATAAAAGGCTGGGGTTGTATTTTGCTTCTGTGTCTTGTCATTTCCTAATTTTTAATTTTAAGTTTTTTTTCTCTGTTGTGTTTTTCTTATGTTATATAACTTTATAACTAGTTTTGAGGTTCTCTAGGAAATTTTTATTCTTCTGATATGTCTTCTAGGTATACCTGGGTATTGTGCTTTGTGTCTATCCCATGATCCTATCTTTTAACTTTATTAGAGATGAAGAGTTGGTACATATTTGGATAAACACTCAGTCCTTTGGTACTGGACTATTGGGATGATTATGATCCCAGATTATCATTGTCATACTGATTTCAAGTACAGCCTCCTGGCAAAAGTAGTACAATTAACAATAACAGCAGTATCAAGCATAGTCTAGAAACTGACAATTTTTAGTAACTGATATTTTGGTATCTCTAACCCTAAAACAAGATCTATAGTTATATAACAACATCCAACATAGAAGAGGAACATGTACAGTGAGTTCCCCCTTGATAAGGTAATTTTATCCTGTGAGGAATAGGATAGTGATAGGGAACAAAGCAGGGCAGTAAGTGAAGAGATATACGGTGGAAACAAAGGTAATAGGCACAGGATTGAAAGAATAAAAGAGAAAGTAAAGAATATGGAGGTGAACAAGAAAGACTAAAGACAATTTTCATTCACATGTAAATGTCAGAAAACCAAGAAGGGCCACTGTGGAAAGAGAATCAGACCAGAGAACACAAACCAAACAAAAAAGAAATCAAAACCTAGGTAATAACCTTCCAAAAAAAAAAAATTCATCTGGTGCCCCAGTTCTGTGTTACTTCCCTAGTCAGATCCAGAATCTGTATTGAGTAAACCCACCAAGTCTGCAGTAGGATTGCTGCTGAGTGCAGGTCTGATCTTGGCTATACCACTGACTCCTCTCATGCATTGGTTGTAGGATGGGGCTAATGTCATCATCCCAACACTAGCCGAAGAAATTTGCCTGCTTTTCCCCTGGTTATAGGGTGGGGTGGAGACCCTTGTCCTGCTGCAGGACAATGTCTCTTGCCCGCTTGCATCTCTGGTTATGGAGCATGGGACTGCTTCTAGTCCACCCTAGCTAGGGCTAAGACTGGCTATTGTTCCCTAGTGGAATATAGTTTAGGTGGTCCTAGCTCCTACTTCTCAGTAGTATTTCCCCCAGTCTGCTGTCCAGCTGTTGCCTATGTAATGTGACTTAATGACCCTTCCTCTTCCCACACAGTGTTGGCAGTGAGGTGACCCTGGAGTTGTTTTGCTGCTGGAGTTCAAACCCCCAACCCTTTAAAATATAATTGCATTCCTTCCTACCCATCACTGTTTCTACTTGTGATTTTATGCCAGGCACCTTTTTAGTGAGCTCACCAACAGCTGATTCTGAGGTGGAGGGCATTCAGGAAACAGTGCCTTGGATAGCTGGTTCTGCCTCCAGCTGTACAAATTCCTGGTCCAGATCAGGTCTCTGTCTCCCAGTGAGCAGTAAAGTCGCTTTTGCTGCTCAGCAGGGCAGCTATATGGCTGCTCTCCCTTGCCACTTTCTGAAGCACTTCTGAAAGTCCTCTTTTGTGAATGTCTTTGGTTGTTCTGCTTTCAAAAAGATTTACCACTCAAAGTCAGTTGGACTTTGGAAAAGAGCCACAATTTGTACAACGCTAGATCTGATGAATAAGATGGGAGAGAACACCCTGTATTGTTTTTAACTGGCCTGTATTTCTATTGGGTGCATGTCACAGCTGCACACACATACTATTTTTGATTGTTCCTTATAAAGACACTGATAAGTTTAGATGCATTTCTTTTTCAGTAATTTTTTTTAGAATGAATGTATATTACTTTGTCTTTAAATGTTGACTACAATGTACCCATCAAGCCATTTGGTTCTGGGCATTTTGTTGTTGGAAAGGTTTTGATTACTGGTATCATTGCCAAATGAGTTGTGGTTATATTCAGGTTTCCCATTTCTTCATAATTCAATCTTGATATATTTTAATGCTATATTCATTTCTTCCATGTTATCCAATTCATTTTCATGTAATTGTTCATGGTAGTCCTTTATGTTTTTAAAAAATTTCCATATATCCATTATAAGCTTCTTTCATTTATGATTTTATTTACTTGAATATCATATTTTTCTTACTTAGTCGAGCTAAACATTTTTCAATTTTATGGGTTTTTTTTCAGAAGAACAAGGATTTGGGAATAAAGGAAATCTTATGTGTTTTATTTAAATAATCTACTAGTTTTTAAAAATTTTGCATCAAATTTCAGGAAATATAAGCTGAAATATGCTCAGTTTCCAGCATAATGATCTAGCAACTGGTTCTCCTTTAAAAAAGTATAGGGTTAGGTCAAGAAATCAAACTGGGACATTTTAACACCTATACCTTTAAATATCTGCATTTTCATGGACTAAGAATGGCCTGGACTGCTGATTATGGTTTCTGTTATGTCCTTACATAAACTATACATTTTTTTCTCCTTGTTTGTATCTGGTTATCATCTTTAATCAGCTTACATCCCAGTAGGGGAGGATTTATTTCCCTTGCTGTCTTACTGTTTTGCAACAAATTTTTATGGCTTTAAATTTCCTCTAACTATTCTATCCCTTAACTTCAAAGGTTTTATTCAACATGCAGCACTGGTGATTATAAAAACAAAATCATTTATATGTGTTAAAAGCAAAAATATATTATTAAAAAACAATCAAAATGCTATTTTAAAATTTTGTATGTCTGAAAATTTAATAAGTGTAAGCTAATTTCCCCCTCTAAAAAGCACAAAATTTTTAATGTTTGAATATAGACCCCAGGAAATATTTCATAGAACTAGTAAAGCAGTGGCTACAGCATTGAATATACCTGAAGAAAGCACCAGGGCAGGGCAATATTAAGACATACTCAAAAACCCAAACACACAGATCTGAGTAAATGAGCTGTAACCATATCAGGCACATTTACCTTTGTTTTCTGAGTGCTTAATGATGAATAAGTTACGATCATACTTGTTTAGAACTAAGGATTAACTAGTAGAGAACTCTATAGTGACTTCTGATTAATTTAAAAGAGCATTCATGATCTTTATGCATAATAAATACTATTGGTAATGAGAGTCACCTATTTTTATAATATTGCTAAATTATGTTGTAATTATTTCATAGATTGGAGAAATATTACCAGTACAATATTTTTATATTTAGTAATTTTCCGTTGTAGATTGCAAGTCTATCACTCTTGAGGAAAACATTCTTCTGTCACACAGGGAGTATTTATACCTCCCACTGACTTCTGAGAAAAATAAAAGAATGTTTTTTCACAACATGTTGTAAAGCAAAATTATAAGTTTAAAGAACTGGAATGGAGGCATGGACCAGTGTTTGGTGGAATAAATTCAATTCTTAAAAAAAATTCACAGTTATATCTACATTAAATTATGTGAAGTATGAAGTATATAACATATAAGAACAGTTAATATCACATTAATCTGATAAAATCAAGACTGGAGAATAGAAATATATAAAATTTAATTCCATTTTGACTTTATGTATGTAAATCAAAAGAGAAAACCTCATGTAGCAATTTTTTTTTTTTTTTTTTTTTTTGTACTGGGGATCGAACTCACAACCTTGAGCTTGCCAGACAGGTGTTTATGCCACTGAGCTAAATCCCCAGCCCCTCATGTAGCAATTTCTTCAGCAGAATTATTTATGATCAAAACATAGAAAGTCATTTGAGAATCTAGCAGCTTCTTATTTTAACAAAAATAAGTTAATACATATTAACTCAGTTAATTTGTCAGCTTCTCTTTTAAGGAGTAAGACAGATCACTCAGAGAGAAACCATAGCAGAACATCAATGTGAAGGAAAGCATTCTTTTGATTTGTTTTGTTTTTTGGTACCAGAGAACCAACTTACGACCTCACACTTGCCAGGCAGGCCCTTATGCCACTGAGCTAAACCTGCAGCCCTGTGAAAGCATTCTTAACCTTATTAAATCCCCAAATTATTTCAGGCAGAGCAGTGTGTTTGCAAATATATGACATGCTCTGAGCCTTTTTTCATTTTACCAGAACAATAAGCAAAAACACAGTAGGAAAAAAAATTTTGACTGTTCTTATATGTGATATTTACATGTTATATTCTAAAGATGCCGAGATAGGAAATATTTGTTATTTAACCTGTGATGGCTAACTTTATGTTATCTTGACTGGGTCATAGGACCTTAAATTTGATCAAGAATTATTCTAGATGTTTTAAGAAAGAGTCCTTAGATTTGATTAGCACTTAAATTATTGAACTGAGTAAAGACTATCCTCTGTATTATGGGTGGGCCTTATCCAGGCAAGTGAAGAGTTGAAATAGAACAAAAAGCTTATCCTTGGATTCTATGAAGGAATTATTCACCTTATAGATCACCTTCAAACTGGGACGATATTTTTTTCATTCCATATTAGCTTCTAGCCTATAGATTTGACTGGAACATTAGCTCTGTAGATTCTCTCTATCCTCACTCATTCATTCTATTGGTTATATCTCTGTAGATAACCCTAAAGTACATGTCAAAATTGTACTCCCTGATATTGTTGAGCCTTCAGAGCAGCCTCATAACTTTGTGGGTCTTGCTTGTAAGTAACTTTAACCATTTTTCACAATTATTCAGCTTTTCCCCCAACTATTTTTAAGCCTTCTTTGCTTACAGCAGCTTCTCAATATAAAGTAAAATAAATTATGAAAAATAACTCAAATTTTAAATTTCCAAACCTCAGCATTCACCTACATTTTCCTTTGTTCTTTCTGTTTAAATGTAAGGGTCATTGGCCTCCTATCCAAGGACATTTCACTTAGTGGTTCTGCATCTAGTACTTTCTTGCTTTGGGTAGTTGTTTGAGTTGTCGTTTTTGGCTTTTTGTTTTCAATTTCTCCTCATGTTTTATAACCTTCTATGAAGTATACATATGCTCAGTTCTCTCCCTTACAAAGTCAAAATCCTTTCTCATTGGCAGTTTTTTTGCTCTTTCTAGTACTTTTTTGTTTGTTTGTTTTTTGGTTGATGATAATCACACTTTTTTTCCTGGTAATTGCAATTACACTGTGAACTTCAAATATTGAGGCAAATGTTTAACATACCAAAATAGGAACTGAAAAATTATAGAATTAAAATATGAAAGATCAGTTTCACATAATTTATAGCAGAAAATTTAAAAAGAAACTTCAAATTTTAGAATACATTTTCATTATTTTAAAAATAGCATTTTAGCTACTCCAAATCAAAATGCTGTTCCTGTAAGAACTCAACTCCCGGTGTGCCTGTATCTGAACTCCAACCTTCCTTAACAACATAGCTATACCCCCGCATCGGGGAGAGGTTGCAGAGAGGGGAGAAGAGTGGCTGGAGGAAGGAGGCAGGCAGTAACTACAAGTGTGCACTGCAGAGGGTTCTTCACATTGTATCAGTAAACTGGAAAGATGGCTCAGCATTCCATAGTATCATTTACACTTCAAGAATATAGAGAGCCCTGATAACAAGTTTTCCTCAGTTTAAGGTCCAGATTCATTTGAAAATAAATCTGACCTGAAGTGATATCAGAACATTTAGATTCCTTTTTAATCCCATGTAGTATGTGGATATTAATTTATGTCCCAATAGAGACCTTAATGAGTTTAACTTCAGAATGTTCCCCTGATACTCATGTAAAGTTACTTGACAATATTAAATTCTGTTCATGAGTTCTCTGCCTACCCCTGTGTCTCCAAGATTTTTTTTTTTTTTTTTTTTTGTACCGGGGATCGAACTCACAACCATGCGCTTGCAAGGCAGGCGCTTATGATGCTGAGCTAAATCCCTGGCCCAATGTTAAATTTTGAACCATCTCTGTCTCCAAAGATGTAGAATGAATTATGTCTATTTTTTCCCCTCTAACTTTACATACTGTCATGATGAAGATATGTAACAGGCTTTAACTTCTTAAACAGCTCAGGTTAACTTAAGATGATATTCATGGGAGGACATTAAAATTGTTCAAAAAATACAGATACAAAATTATGGTAGCTTCAGAATAACATAAATTCAGTCTGGAAATTTTGAGTCAGGGCAACATGTTAGCTACTTTCAGATTACTCTTCATGAAAGGAGACAGGGCCTTCTGTAGATAAAAGTTCTGTTTCTTATTTAAGAGAAGAAATAGGTCTTTTTGTTGTTTGTTAGATTCTCTGTGAACTAATGACACACAAATACACAAACACATACATAAATGCATATATACCATGTATAGGGCACATATAAATTACACACATCATATATGTTTTTCTTTTCAGTTCTGTATTTCATTGAAATCTTCTTATATTGACTCTATCTTTTGTCTTTTCGTGTCTTTCTTGAATGAATAAATTTTTCATTGAGTTCTTGGAATCACAGGAGTCATTTTATTCTACACTGAATTTTCTTTAAAAACTCATAAACTGATGAAACATTCAATTCTTTAATTTTTTTTTCTTATTGTTTATTCAAACCTCTTTTCAACACCTCAAACTCATTACTTTTTTACAAAACCTAAAATAGTCTTCTCTGTTTCTAATTTACTTATTAGTTTTGCAAAACTGCTTTACTATTCAATGAAATTGGCAGTATCTCTTCATCTCATTTAAATTTTATGATTTGTGTTTATGTTTGTCTAAGTTACTTTTCTCCCATTTCTGAGACAAAGTCCCCAACACTCACAAGTGAGGGTAGGAAAGATTTATTTAGCTCACAGCTTGTAGAGGTTTCAATCTAAAATGAGCTAGTTTCAAGGGAGAGTGACACGACAGAGGGGCAACAGTCCATGTCTCTGGAAGCTAGCAGAAAGAGAGAGACAGAGATAGTCAGAGACAGAGACAGAGACACACACACACACACAGAGAAAGACAGAGAGAGAGAAAGAAAGAGACTCTTTTTTTTCCTTATGTTGTATGCAAGCTACCCACCTTTGGGTGGGTGTAGCACTCACACTTTAATCCCAGCATTAAACCATGAATCAATCACAAACTCTAAATTCAGCCATCTCTGAAAAGCCTTCTCCACATGACTGCATTAGGCTTTGGGGGACATTCAGGTACAAACCATAACAGTACTCAAGACCATTTATTTATTTATTTTTCCAATAGTGGTAAATGAACCTAAAGCCTCCACAACGAGCTATATCCAAAGGGTCTTGCTAAATTGATAAGCTTTTCAAGCTAGGGTAGAAAATTAATTTTCCTGCCTCAGCTTCCCAAAGAGCTAGGATTACTGGTTTGTGCCACCATGTCTAACTTTCATATGTTTTAAGGTTTTATATAGCTCAGAATATCTATGGGCCTTTTCCCTTATTTCCTTGCATGTTTGCATGCTCACCTTTTCATTTTCATTTTTTGTTACATTTTCCTTTTCTTTTCTATACCACATTTTATGTTTTACATTTGGAGGCATTACTAAAAATCATGAGGATTTTTAAGGGTTAAAACATTTATCACTTTACAATATCCTTTTGAATCTCAGCTAAACAATGTGTGAGTGCTTATTAATATTCTTAATTTATATTATTGTTATAATTATTTGCATGCTGCTTTACTTGTTTATCACATTTTATGTGCTAGAATGAGAAATTCTGTGTGGTAGTTTCACACTACCATCCCAACTGTATTTCTCATTTTTATAATTTTCAGGTGGGTATTTTTTTCACCTTACAAGCTTATTAGATTTCAAATAATTATAATTCATTTTATAGCTCTTAATTTCTGGTATATAATAAATTATTAATGTATGCTTCATACAGAAAACAAGTGAATGAATACATAAAGTATTATATGTAGCTTCTAGGAAAGAATGTTTTCAATTAAATTATACAATCCTTATACAAGTGATTCAAGGAATCAATCTGCTACTTAAAGTATCTTTCCATACAGTATCATTAAATGAGAGATAAAAAGAAACTTTTCATCTCATATATCTTTTTCTGTAATGGAGTAATTAAACCTTAAGGCTGTTTCTTTACAAGTACATATAAATTAGCTTGGGAAAATAAAATGTTAGTCTTATTTTGTGCTAAATAATAGTATTATTTTGTTAGAGTTAAATTCTATTATAAAAATGAGGATTATAATCAAATGACTAAATATTTCTGCTATACAATGGAGAATATAAAAGTGTTAACCCTTTCCTTTTTTGAAATATTATTACTATTATTATTAATACTACCCTCAAAGATTGTGATTATGCTTAATTAGACAATGTTATTAAAGTCTACTCACTCTTCAAGTTCCTAGAACCTAACATCTACATATTGAGTTAATGGTCAACAATTTATTAAAATTCTAAACTTCACAGTTAGAAGTTTTAAATGCTTTATACCATATGTCATAATAAATGACAGTACTGCCATGTATATATTATATATTGTCTATAATTGTTATCATAATCAAAGTCTCTCTATTAATCTCAGGATGAAACCCAAATCAACACTTCCTTGCACTGTATTTTGAGAATTATGCATCCCTACATGCCAGGGGCAACCTGGATAGTCTTCTCTGTCAAGTATGATCAAGGTGAGTTATTTTCATTTCTCCAAATTAGCCATGTGTCTCTCATTTATGGGCCACAGAATAGGCTGTTTTTTTTTCCTTTAATATATTCTTTTTATTCTTTATGTAAAATAAAGTCCAAATTGAAGAAAAATATTTTCTTATATAGGAAATGTTTTCTTACCCTCCAAAGTAGAGCCCTGCATTTAAAATGTAAAAAAGGGTACCTATGAAAGTGGAAGAGAGAGAACTTCCATTTCTGGAAGTAAGACATACTTCTGGAAAAAGATATTAAAGTGTTTGGAAACAATAGAGAAGAGTAACTTTAAATTAAACTCTGGAAGGAAGGAACTTGATGAAGTAAGCAAGTATTTGAAATTAGCCCTAAATATGGAAGACTATCAACATGATTAAGATGAATTTACCATTCAACAAGCAAATAATTTTAATTTTAAATAAACAGTCCAAACAAAGACAATCTCAAGTCATTTTATAAGACTGATAAATTTACTTTGATATTTACATTTAAAGACTACTTTTTTTAAAAAAAGAAAGCAAGACATCAGTATCATTCAGAAACAAATATGCAAACATCCTAAACTGAATATTCACAAATAAATTAAAGTTTACATAAAATGTTAATAAAGCTATCATATAAATGAGAGGGTAATTTTGACATAAAAAAGAATGAAGTTTGCCACATTAAAAACTAAAAAGATTCTATTAACATCTCAATTGTGAAGAAAAGTTCTCCATCCAAATAAATTCTTATCAACCAAAGTTCAACTTCTTTAAAATTAAATCAATAAATCTACAGCCAACACACTAGTTAGTAGAGAAAAGAAGATAGCAGTCACTCTATTGATAGGAACAATATGAAGTTTCTTTGTATTACCAATTGTTTTTTAGAAAGCACTAAATGTTGCAGCTAGATTTGTAAAGGAAGAAAATATAGATTTGTAACTAATGGAAAGGAAGAAACACAGTTTTCATTACTGTCATAAAGCAATTATGGCAAAATACAAAATAAATTCTCCCTATAAATTTCTATTATATCAGTTTTCTTGGTATAAAACCAATGTATAAAAATAAATTGCATCTTATTCAGGGGCAATAAAATCTTTGTAAGTACTTTGCAAGGAAAATGTAATACTGGCAATATAGGGAAAAGAATCTCCCGACCTACTAGATGTCTAGGAACAATAGAGGTTAAGAGCAAAATACATTATTGAGTGAAAGAACGTTTCTGTCTGAGAGAGAAACAGAAGGGGTCCCAAGTGGGTTGCCAAAGACTCTGCCTTTTCTAGGAAATTTTATAGAGTAAAACGACAAAGTAAGGCAGGTCCAAGGTGGAAGAAACATGGGAACTCGCAAGATGGGAATGAGTTGGGCAAAACTATAGTCTATCAATAAGATTAATAGCTCAGGTAAAATTGATTAAATCAGGGACAAATGCGGAAGCCACTCACATAGCAAGCAAGCAGGCATAAAGAGCAGTGACTCTTCCTGCCGAGGGCTGGGTTAGTGACTCTTGGCTTCCTCAGGGTAATAGAGGCCTGTTTAGACTATCAGTTTCTGAAGTTTACCTTTGGGATGTGGGTGCGTTTGTTTTATCTTTTTTCTTGAGGTCTGGCCCTCAGGGGAGTTCTCTATCTCCCTAACAGCTGCAAAGTATCTGGCCCAGCCCTGTCTGACTGCCTGTAATATTTTTATCTAACTCAGTTGCCTGAAACATTAGGTCATTCCTAGCTAACTAAATTATATTTTTAAAAAATTCTCTACAGTTTCTAGCACTGCTTTTTAAGAAATACTCACAGCAGGAGTATTTAGCCTTCCTGACTTCTACTTTTTGGCTTCAGCTTTAACTTATGATGATAGAGTGACTGAAATTCGTTTGTGGCTTTCTGTACTAAGAATTTTATTCAAAGCAGCTGTACTGATAAAAGTTTTGTCTGCACTAGTTTTGTGTTAAAATATTATTTAGTTTTCATTTTCTTAACAAAATTTTTATTCTACAGACAAAAATCTTTGCTTTGGAAGCAAGAGCAAAAGACACATTTCTTCAGTACATTTCAGCACTGAAGTAGACAATACTAAACCCTATTAGCTTGGTTAGCAAGACTGTAGTTTTGTTTATCTGTATAGCTAACATTGTATAATGTGTGATTTGTCTTATTACTATTTTTCTTACATCTTTTATAATATACTTGTCCATAAAGTTTTCTCATGTAACCATTTGGCTTCACATATTATTACTATAACAGGACAAATTTGCTTCAAAGCATGTCTGTTTCTTTTTTTAAAAAGAAACTTGGAGAAAAGTTTCTTTTTAAAAAAAGAAAATAATGTTAGTATTATCCATAAGTTTCATAGAATTTTGTAAAATTTTACCTGGAAATTTTTGATTTAAGATGTCATTTAAAATTATAGAGAATTATTTTCACTTTTTTGAGTGCTGATTTAAAGATCATTTCAACGCTGATCTTTTTATACTTGCTAATATCTTGAAGCATTATAAAAGTTGAGCAAATGTTCATTAAGAGATAAATAAATATTTCAAAGTATTTATTATTGAAAAATTTTAAATTCCTATATAACTTCAGTTTTTTAGTAAATTTTAAATGACTGCTTGATCAATCATTGTTGTTTTCACCTCATAATTTGATTAATCACATTCCATGGAGGATAAATGTTAACTCTGCTGTTTTGTTTTTATTCTTCACTTGTATTTAAAATTGTGTTATCTTTCATATGTTCATTGCTTGGAGCAATCCTTTGTAAAGCCCTTGCTTTTTTTCTTTGTGATTAATCATAAACCATATGCAATCATAAACAAGAAAAATTCATTCACTTACAGGCAACCAATCAATGATATCATGTCCAAATGAGGAAAATGTCTCGTCACACCCAATCAGAATGACTTATTTTCTTTTTTTTTTGTTTTTCAGCCTACAAAATGTCACTACTCATGCTCCTGGGTGGAGCTTGGTAAACCTCTTCCTCTTCTCAGAATCACCAGACACATAGATCATACAATAGTCAAATAAGCTATTTAATTTAAATTGTCTAAACTTTTTATTTTAACTTTTATTCTATTGACATGAAATTTCTCAGACAAGGAAGTCTGTAGGGGTAAAAAGCAGATTAATCACGCCTAGAAATGAAGAAGAAAAAGTTACAGGGAGTTTCTGTATAAAGAGTATGGGATTTCTTTTTGGGGTATGGAAAATGTCTTGGAGATAGGCAGAAAAGAATACACTAAATATGGAGTCATACATTTTAGAATGTTAATTTTATGCTGCATAAATTTTACCTCAGGTTTTTTTAAATGTATATCCAGAATTAAATCATTTCTGGTTTTCTTAAGCCTATACTGTAGCCCAAGCCACTATCTTCTTTACATTAAGTTTTGAAATGACCATTTAAATGATTTTTAGTAACAGAGATTTTATAAAAATATAGAAACATTCATTATTGACTCAAAACTTTGTAACAGTTTCTGTATCTTTAAGTATAAAAATTCACATCTTCATGAGACACTGTGTGAGCAGACAGTGATTTTCTGATCTAATCTTTTAGGTTTTCCCCAATCACTGATATTTCCTCTGCTCCAGGCTACATTTCTGCTCCTTGAAATGAAAGACAAGGAACTGTTATGGTTTAGACATAAAATATTCCCCAAAATTCTGCTCAGCATTGAGGTTTTGGGAAGGAGATTGGATAATAGGAATAGTATAATTAATAGTGAATTAGTCCATTGATGAATTCATATTTAAATGAGCTGTTCATATACCATTTCTGCCTTGATATAACTGACTTAGATTCATGAACTGAATGTACTAAAACTGTGAGCCAGAATAAATCTTTCCTCCTTTAAATTATAGGTTTCAGGTATTTTGGCCCAGCTATAAGAAAGCTAACTAAAAAAGGAAGCATGTCATCACTATCTTTACAAATTCTATTTCCACTATCTAGAATAGGTCACTTCCATAAATAGTCACTGTTCCTTCATCATTTTCATTCAGAATAACCTTTACAATAAGATCATCCTATGAAAAATTATAACTCATGCCTTCCTACTAATACTGTTGTGGCGAGGGTGGAGAGTCTACTTGATTAGTGTTGGGATCTACCTAGAAGACTGATTAGTGGGATATATTTCTGTGTGCATCACAGAGGTGTATCTAATTCCTTGTCACTTGCTGTCTGGCAGTGTTCCTTTGTTCTACATCCTAGCTGCCATGAACTAATCATCTTTGCTCCATCATGCCCTTCTGCGATGATGTTCCTACCTTACAGCCTGCTGACCAGGGACTGAATCCTCTGTAATCATAAACAAGTTAAGTCTTTCTCCCTTTAATTTGTTGGTGTCCATTATTGTGATGAGCAACTGGAAAGCTGAGTAATAAAAAAAAAGTTTGGTAAAAGAGAAGTTTTTTTCTGTGACTCTACATGACCATATGGTTTACAATCTTTTGGAACTGGTTTGAAGGAAGACTTTGGAAATATTTATAGGTGTAGATTAGTAAAACTTCAGAATATAATAAGCAAACCCTGACAGGTGATCCAGGTTGAAGCTCAGAAAACTAGAATGCTGTTAGTTCTGAGACATTGTTGAGACTGAAATTAAGAGTGGCAAAATGATTAATCTAGTGGAGCATATTTCAAGGCAGCCTACCAATCATGCTGTGGTACGAGTATTAATTCCAGCTTTTAGTTAGATTTATAGTAAGAATCAGGAGATAAAATCAAAACAGCAAAGTTTTAAAACTTTAAATTTGAGCTAAGAAGGAACCATGTATCAAGTTAGGGCCAAAAGATGTGTGATTGTTGAAAAGATTAGATCCATTAAAAAGAAATTAGTCATTTTGTACAGGGACAAGATAAATGCCTTGAGGATATCTCAGAGTTAGCAAAACCCAACACATCATAGCCTCAAACATGCATTTCAGAAGACCATAATCCCTGCTTGAGAAGTGCCTCCTAGGGAATTGATTCCCTGGGATTCATGTCAGTAATTCAGGCATTCATGGGCTGCTACTGTCATGGTTTTAGACATCTGGCTATTGCACAACATGGTGACTGACTTTGTCATCACTGATATGGTACTTGCTGAACAGTATGCAAAATCCAATTCTTCTGGAGTCAGGCAGTTTTCCACCCAGACTATAAACAAAGGTCTAAGAGATTTGAGTAGGAGACTATAGGAAGACATTGGGCGAAGTTGTGGGAAGGCAGCAGAAGGTACAGCAGAGACCATAGGAAATTAGAAATTCTAGGAACATGGAATGTCTGGTGAAAAATGAAACAGGCAGTGTGCACAGCCAACCCAAAGAGAAGCTATGTGAGAAGCAACTAGCAATGTGATAAGGGTGGACATCCCAAACCCTTTAGAACATCGTCTATGGATGTAGGGAGATACAGAATTTAGTCTTTACCCTGCTGAATTTCAGTCTTGCTTTGATCTGATTATTTTGTCTCATTATTCCTCCCTTAAGAATAAGAGTGTTTATGCTGTGTCATTGTTTCTTGAGATTATGCAGCTTGTTTTGGATTTTTGAGTAGAAATTCACAACTAAGAGTTTTTGTCTTTAGTTTCAGCAGGGGACATTGACTTGGAATTTTAAAAATTGTATAATGGTTGAGATGTTTGGAATAAGATTGCTGTTTTCAGTTGTATACATGATAATTTTAATAGGTGGAATTATGAATTTATTAGTGTCTTTATTTGGAGAGTAAGCATGGTTTAAGAAGATGTATTTGGGTATCAAATTAACAAATTGGATAATGTCATGATTAGGGTAAAGTGTTAATTTGATTGGCTTTGATGGAGCACAATTGTAGGTGTGTCTGGGAGTGTTGTGGAGTCATGACTTTGGAGTCTGTCTGGGGGCTTTGCGTTGGAGTCTGTGTCTTGATGATTTCTCACTGGCAGAGTTCTCTTCACTGCCTCCTGGCTGGCATGAATTAAACATCTTTACTCCATCATTATCTTCTGTCATGATGCCCTGTTTCGGAACCTAGTAATCACTGATTGAAACCATGAGCCAAGTTTAACCTTTTTGATGTGTGTTTGGTTGTTGTGGCCCACAAATGGGAAAGATGACTGATACAATCACCATTGCCTTAATTTGTATTATCTCCTAGCATTTATCACTAAATTGTTGCATATTTTCATATGCTTATTTTATACTTTTTCACATTCCCCTATAATAATAGTCTGTGAAAGTACAGACTTTTATTTATTTGATCACTGTTATAGAAGTACCTACCATGAAATAACTATCCATTATTTTAAATTGAGATTCAGATATATGAGACTTCTTATATAAATTGCAATAATGCACAAACACTAGAGTTATTGATTATTAAATTGTTCCCCTTATAAGCTAACCATAAAGCTTTTACTTTTAATTAATTTTCATCTGCTGGTTTTGAAATTTATGCTTTAAATCACATCAAATTTACTATAATGCCACATTAATACATATAGCTAATGTGTTCTGTTCCTAAAATTCTGCTTCTATTGCAGTGTCAGCAAGATAGAACTGATTGTAGCAGATTTGTTTGAAACCCATTTCCAATTTCTGATTAAATTGCTTTTGTTGGACTGAACTGTAATACTAATAAGAATTACTTAATAAGTAATAAGTAACTAAGTAGTAAGAATTACTTAAGAACAATAACATCTAAATTGATCAAACTGCGGTCTTCAGAAGATCACACTAAAACATAAATTGTACATAACTTGTCGGGGAAGATGGTGGAGGAGTTGGTCTACCTTACAACTCCCTCTGTAGCCGAGGCTGCTGTCGGCAAAGTACTTGTGGAGCTCTCCCTGAAGCAGCCACACCAGAGTGCCTTTCTTCTGCTGCTGTTTAGCTTCAGACAGAAGAACCTGTTTTGGGGACACCAAGAAAAAAATTGATATCCTGGTAAAGGCTGCAGAGACACTCCTATAATGGAAACAAAAGGTGGGCTGTAGAGCAAAGGCTAATAATCCAAGGACTCACTGACTTCACCCAAAAGTTCTTTAACTTGAAGTCTCTGAACAGTTGTTTATTTTTGTAAATCAGTCCTTTGCACTTTCCCCAGACAAGAAGGTTGGAGTCCTCTATGAGTGCTTTGACAATGGTGGTAAAGGGATCCTGCTTTACAGCAAATCTCAGACATGGGAGTGAACAACAGAGAAAAACAACTTGCTACACCAAATGATTTTTACCAAGATCTGAAAAGTTTTGCAGCCAGTAGAAAGAGACCTAGTGAATATGCACTGCACAGCATATGTGTGATCTGACTCATGTATACACATAAGAAAATATCCCAAGGCAAATGTATTCACACACAAAAATTTAAGATGAATACACAAATCTTCATGAAAGGTTGACATCACAAATCTTCTGTCATATTTATGTTAATACACAAATCTTCACGAAAGATTGACATCAGAGTATGTCCATTGCTCGTGTCAATTAGTATGACTGTTTCAAATCCACCTTCAAGGGTGAAAAGAACACTGAAGCTGTATAAACTTCTTCATTACCTGCTCTTAAAGTCTCTGAAATTGTTTACTCACAGTACTGGTGCACTGTTGATTTTTTTTAATAATAAAAATTAATTTATTAAAGGAATTTTGCTTTGTTTTGTTTTGCTTTGTTTCATTTTGTTTTGTTTTGTTTTCTGTAGCTTATTCAGGGATTCTCATTTTGTTTGGAAGAGTGGGTTATATTTACATTTTATCTATTATGATGTCTTATAAAAATAATGCACACTGACATATCAAATGAATACCTTACAGAATCCAGTAGAGGGCAGCCCTGCTACCCAAAAGGGTTTGGCAGTTTGATTTTATATCATTGTCAAGTAACAACAGAAGACATGACTGTTTGGGGGAACTTTGAGCTGAAAGAATAAGCATATTGACAAACTGAAAGACTTTTGAAAAATAAATATAATTATGCTGAGGAAAAATAATTTTATAAATTCTGCACAAATGAGTCAGGTAGCACATTCGAGTCCTGTCATTTAAGATTCTTTAGGCACAATGTTGTGTTACTCTTGCATATTTATAAACGTCAAAATAACTTGCTGAGTAAATCCAACAACATCGAGTGTTCAAAATAAGTTAAAATTAAATTGTATAGACCCAACATATGCGCATTAAGAAAAGCATTAGATTTTTTAAAAACTGCTGAAGGGATTTCTACAATGATGATTAATTTAGTACAACTCTAAGGCTGAATATAATGGAAGTTTTTGTAGGAAAACTGATTTTAATTAAGAGTATAAATGGCCCCAAGGCAAACATTGTGTGTTCTGAACCTTTTAAATTGGAAGAAAAGGGCTTTGAATCTCATTCCATTCCAGATAAAGAATGACCCACATGTTCAGCCTTCTAAATTATTGCTCACATTTTATAAAGGACTGGTCATAGAAATCCAAATTACATAAATATGACAGATGGCTATGTTTTTTTTTCACTGTAAATTTTATTTAAATGTGAATAGAATACTGCCTGGAACGCCATAGGCAGTGTATAGCCATTTCACTTGTTTGCAGGACAGGGAGCCTGACTGATGGAAAAATGTAAACACTCATAAATCTCATTTGCACCATATTTGTAAACTATTACTCAACCAAACCCTACATGGAAATAGCCATATTAAAATCTAATATTGTTTTCCTATGAGGGTTACTCGTATAAATGCTCAGAGAAAGAGAAACAGAAAACTCAGAGCTGCTACAAATTGAGTAATTGAAAGTCCAGGCTGGTAGCTTGCTCGGTCTGTGAATGCTCATTTGTGAATCTCTCAGCTGCGTTTCAGTGACCACACTTCAGCAATGGGGACATAAATGTGCCACAGTGTTTCCAATATAGCTAGTTATTAGCCTTCAGAGCAGCATGACAAGTACAATAGATTTTGTTTCATGATGAAACCATAGATAAAGGGGTTGGCTCTCAAAAAATGTGTTGTACCTGTTCTGAAGTCAATATGTTAAAAACTGGAGATATAATTATTCATGCAACGTTAGTTTACACTCAATCAAATAAAATTTTCTCTGCTCAGAAACTTAATAGTACCTTATAAAATTGACAGTGTAATGCATTCACTGGGAGGATTGGACACTCTGTTACATGATCCATATTCTGTATAATTCAAGAAACATACACATTTACTTGCAGTTAAGGAATTGAAGCAGAAAAAGCAACAAGGTGGATAATCAATGATTTGAAGGGTTTACGATTTGCAGATGAAGCAAACATATAAAATGAAATTTATTCTGCACAGTCTCTGTTTTCTTCTTTTTTAGGCACCAGCATTATTTATAAAAAACATCTCTAATGAAAGCTGTTTCTTTCTCTCTTTACTTCACTTGAGATTTTATTCCTGTAAGGATTCAAAAGCTAAAACAAGTTGACTGTCAAAATTTGAATGAAACATGTTGAAAGTCTAAGAATTCAATAAAAAATTGATTTCAGACTTCCTGTGGTTGGAGTGGCTTTGAGAAACATTCAGGGGAGCTGACTATTACAGCAATATTCTGCTAAAAAGTTATATAATACTTTGTCAGCAGTATATTAAATCTCAAATGTATGTCTAAAGAGAAAGGAGTCCTCATTTGATAGGTCATGGCATTTTGGTGTGCTAATTACTGAACTTTTAAAGTGCAACCTGAGATCAGGAGGAAAAATGGTGCTGACACGTTGACAACATATGCAAAGAAAGGAGAATAACCTTCCAGTACCGGGACCTGGCCACGATCCCCAGTCTCTCAAATGAGTGTATGGTGAAGGCTTAAATAAATGAGACAAGTGGTATGATTTTAGGGCTCCAGGAGAATTAAAATGCTCTAACAGAGTTTGAGACTCTGGGGGCTGTGACAAAGAATGCCTCTGGGCTGCCCACATTTATTTATCAGGACCTTGGGAGTAGTTCAAGGACTTTTTCAAGTAATAGACTATGTTAATTTAGGAGAAGTATCTTACGTTAATTTAAGACAACTATTTTAGGAAAAAGTCTCCAGGTTGACTTTCACTACAGGGGTGAAATGCCTGAAGCTACAATCTCTATCTTGTTCATTGGAGTTGGAGCCAGCTGTGGCCTTATCATGCCCTTTGAGGCTTCTCTTTGTTCCAGGGTTGGCCATGCCCCAGCCATGCCACAGCTTTGCACCCATGTTCATTTCCAGTTTCAGTGACTCCCAACATTCAGTTCTAGTACTGGAAGTCCAATACAATCCGCACTGAACTGTGCTCATGCGTACAACCTCCTGTATAAATGGTCATTAATCAAGAAAGTTACTTTGTTTCTCTTTCTCCTAATTTCTTCTACTGGAGAGTGAATTGGTTGAATTTGGATAGATGTAATTTAACTAGTAATTAGCTAATAGTACATTCTAAGGAATGTTTAGTCATTTTAATATGCTTCAAGTGTTTGAAAACCTAAATTTGTCTAGTTTAGTGCATTTTCTTTTGTGATACCAAAACAAATTATGCTACATAATACATGAAGAAAAGAGGTATATTTATCTTATAATTTCAGAGCTTCAAAGTCATGGTGCTGGCTTCTGTTTTTCTTCAGTGGATTCTCAATGGCAGGAGCAAACACAGAACAGATCACATTGTGAGATAGTAAGTGAAAAAGAACATAGTGTCTTGTTGGTTTTTGGCTTTTGTTTTCCTTATTAGAGACTGAACTCAAGGTTTTTGTGTTGAACTCTATTCAAAGTTTTTTTCTTCTTTATTCTGAGATAGGCTACCACTAAATTGCTAAATTGCCCAGGCTGACTTAGAACTTGCAACCTTCCTAATTGTTGAGATTTTAAGTATAGACCTCAACACCTGGCCTGACTTGCTCTTTTATTACAATTTAGTCTCACAGGAACCAAGTATTGCATAAGACCTGTATCAATCCTACCAAATAGCACAGACTTCATTGACCTACCTTGCATTAAGTCCTAATTTATAAAGGTTTAACTATGTCCCAACATCTCCACACTGAGGACTAGCCTCAACACTGGAACCCTTGGGACACCCTCAACCCCTAATCAATCTATGACATTTCCTGTGTATTTATGTATCCCCTTCATTTGCCTTCAAAGTGTACAGAACTCACATTTGTTAAATTGCTTATTTTCCTACTCTACATCCTTTCAGAGTATAGTGAGTGTCACATCCCTTCACTGCATGGCAAAATTACACGTTATCTGAAATATGGAGCAAGAAATCTTAATCAAAAGGCATAGAGAAAAATATACCTGCTAAATCAGAATAACAGAATGACTAATAGAAATCAAGTGTTATGGTATAGTTGTGGTTTGTCCCCAGAGTTTTGGAGGACTGGTTTCTCATTGGTGGTGTAAGAGTGGTGGGACCTTTTCAAGGTGGAGTCTAGCAGGAGGTCTTCGGGATTGCTGCTCTAGAAAGAGACCAGGGTGGTTCTTCTGGGACAGAGTTAGTTCTCATGTCAGTAAGTTGGAGAATTCTGAGTCTGGTCCCTGACCCTCCCTCCAGCTTCCTGTTTGGTGATGTGATCTCTTCCTTTCACCTTTGTTCCTGTCATTGAGGTTCTCACCAGAGCTGAGCAAACTCCAATGTTATGGCCTTAAATTGCCAAAACCATGAGTTTAAAAAACACTTTTTTTCTTTTAGGCCTCCAATATTTCATTACAGGAACAGAAAGAATACTAATATATTAACAACATTTCATAGACACAAACTCTTACACTTCAGTTTCTCCATCTGTACAACAGATATATCACAACTCATAAGGTTGTTGCATACATAAAATAATCTGTATTAAGTGATGTATATGTGCTTAGTATAAAGTAAAATTTCCTTGATTATTGTTATTTCTATAAAAATATAAATTACTTTCCCAATCTTAGAATCCAAATTAATTTCCCTAGTCCATACTGATAGCTCACTTTCTAGGGATGTTTTTCTCTCCAGATTGCTCTTTTTTTTTCTCTTCTAAATTTAGGCTATAAGTTTCTCAAGACTTATCCTGACCCAGGAAAGCTTTGAACTTTCTTTTCTCTTGGACTCTTTCCATTCTTTACTCTTTCTGGAACCATCTTCCTAGATAATTTAATATGACTTAAAAATTTGACTGCTTTTGGGAAATCACAGTATAAGTAGTTATTGTTTATCTAATCTACTTTTTCCTCAAGACATACAGGAAGCCAAGAACTTTTCAATAGCTGATTTTTTGTCAGTCACCATTTTGCCTGTCTCCCCACCCTCTGACTTTGTTTCTCTTTCTATTGCTCTTATTCACTTCCATGCCCCTAAATTTATCTGCTTTGCTGTTAAAATTATGTGTTATAACTCAAGATTTCTTTCCTCCTTTTCTTCCTCAGACCCACCAAGTTTATGAAACAAAAGTTTAAGAGGCACAAGAGGCTATTATTTGTGTCTCCTGAAGAGAATTAGTAATTTTTTCTAGAGATCTTTGCAGCTATAAACCCATCTTGTATCATTTTAAAGTTAAATTTCATATTTGTAGACATTTATAGTTTCATTACTAATCTCATACAAGATTGAGATAGATATAGCTCTGCTGCTTGGAACAATGCTTCTCAAAATATTTATGAGAAAGTATCAGCTTATCCCCTCATCTATTATCATTGACATCTTACTAAAATAGAAAAATGAACAGCTGAGCCAAAAGCTAAACACAGACGATTAAGGTACAAGCTGTAAAAAAATTCAAAACAAATTATAGAAAGAAGAAAAGAATCACAAAATCTGTTCATGTTATAACTCTATCTTGCCCCAAGACCTTGTAACATAAATTGTATTTGAAATATGATTTCCTCTTAAAAACCACTACAAACACACTCAGCTTTTTGATTAAACAACATGTCTATCAATAATATTGTTGATGTGGCAAAGTAATTTGTATTTTATATGTTATTTACTTAATTTAATTATATAAAGATTATTATTTGCAGTAGTAGACACAATACATCTCTAAACTATTTTAATGATATCCATAACACAAAAACCACGCTCCCCAACATATGTGGACAGGCACACAAGAGGTTTTAAAACAATTTCAGTAATCTCAGAATAAATATCTTTAATCCTTATCTAAAATGAAGCAATTAACACCATTTTCCACGATTTTTTCAGTCATTTGTCAAAAGCTAGTTTTAACAGTTTATTCTATAAAATTAAACTTGCATTTCAATCATTTTTGTTGAAATAAATTGATTCTTTTTTTTATAAACTTCTGCATTAGCACTGAAAAACGATCTCCAAAATATTACACACTTGGGCAGTATGCAGCTCACTCCAAGTAGTTCTGAGAGGACTGCAATAAATACATTGGTCTATATTCTGTTCAACAAGCAGAGTAATAAAATACTGAGTCCCATTCCTCAACTTATCTCATCATGGCTGATAATAAACTTAATACATCTTTGTCTGCAAATAACAATTTGCATAACAATACTGAAAAGCTCTCTTTCTCATTTATTCTATGACTTTAAGCAAGATCAAATCTTATGGTCTGCTCTTAGTTTGCTAGGTGTAAGAAAGGATCCAGAATCATAAATTGCTCTAAATTCTGAAATTGTTAAATTAGGCAAATTTCATTCTGCAGTGACAATGATGTTTTCCAAAAGGAAGAGTTCTGAAGAAGTACAGAAAATATTTGTCGTTAAATTATATAAATTTCCAGAATTATACCATAAAAGACTATATGTATTAAATTATAACACTGAACTATTCTAGGTAATCAAAATGCACAGAGAAGTCAAAAATTTTATAGAATCACCTAAATTTATTTTTAAATACTATAAGGAATATTTATAGATTCTTTATATCTGTAACACTGTTTATAGATTAAAGGAAAATAAAATTATCAGTATCTATATTTATAGAACTAATGTAAATAAAAATATAAAGCAGAAGTACATGAAATTCATAGAGATTTTATCAGACAAAACTGGAAAGAAATTGTCAATTAAATTTGTATATAAGACTCAAAAAGGAAAGTACATGATACCCAGTAGGAATTATAATGAGTTATTTCTAAAAAGACCAAAAACATTATCAGTGTATGCCTTCCTTGCTTTACATATTTGCACTACCTGTAAATACATTCATTTTGGGAACTGATACACATACATCTCATTTTTATGCTTTGTACTTCCACTCCCTCTTGTGTTCCTGGTATCTCCCACATCCCCAGATCTATTTCTGAAAAGCTCTATTTAATATGCAATCATTCTTCAGTATCTACAAAGAGTGGGTTCCAGGACCCCCTGCATATATCAAAATCTGGACACACAGAGGTCACTTACGTACCAAGAGCAGTATTTGCACATAACCTATGCAATTCTCTTTTTTATATATAGTATCTAGATTACTTATAGTATCTAACACATTATAAATAGTTGTTTACCATATTTTTTAGGGAATAACGACATTATATATTCAGTAGAGACACAATTTTTTAAACATTTTCTATCCATGTTTGTATGTGGGAACGCACTGACAAGGAAAGCCAATTGCAAGTTTTTCTCTTTGTGTTCTTACCCTAAATGACTAAAATCCTAGTTGTCAGGAAAATTCCATTTCAAACTCTATGCAAGTCAAATGAAATCTTTACAGTGAATGATTTAAAGAAGCCACATGACTCAATCCTGGATAACAAGAAGAGAGAAAAGTTTGCTGCAAAAGATCTCTCAGAAACGTTTCTCACCCTTATATCAGACACAAAGAATAGCTAAGCCATTATGTTCAGGACGGTGGTATTTCTGGATACAGTGTGTAGAACTGTGAAAGTTAAATTTCTATAGAACAAGCATTGATGCTAAGCAGTGAAAATAAGCAAAACTAAGACATGCAAGTCATGATTTACTATACAGATCCTTATTTTTAGTCTTCATGCACAAAGAGATAATAACTTTCTCATTCATAAGTCTATTTGAGTCAGATATTCATATAATTTGGAGGTGGAGGGATGTAACACAGTAACTTTGCAACTGCCTACTGAGTTGCCTTTCACCATTCAAAATTACGTACCTACTCACATGAAAGACTGTTGTTTACTTACCTGCTAGTTCACAAGAAAGCTCTTTCATACCAAGGACTTTGCTTGTGGAATTGAGTTGAATATATTAATTCCTAGAGCACTGGGTGGCAAAGTTTTAACATCAGAAAACCTGAGTACTAAATTTCTTCTTTGGAAATATATGATTTGCACTTGGGAGTCTGACTTACTTCATTTATGAGCATGGCTTCTAGTTGCATACATTTACCTATAAGAACCTCAAGTTTATCCTTCTTTATAATGTAAGAATTGAACATGTAAATAAGGTTCAAAAGATTCTGTGAAAAGGAAAGAAACTGCTCAAAAGGAAAGAACAGGGATGGGGGAAAGGAGAAAAAAAGGAAGGGAAAATTAAATATATATATATATATATATATATATATATATATATATATAACAGCTAACATAATACCAATTTCTCTTAGTTCATTAAAAAGAACAGCTTCTGCTTATATTGTTTGATCAATTGTGCAAACTGGGCAACTACTTTGAAGTTAACAATATGCAACATATTAGCCATTGTTAATTTCCTATTATCTTGTTTTGAAATTATGTATCTTTTTTGTTGTTCTTGTCTCTTTAAAATAAAAAAGTGATTTAACAAAGATCAATTATATCATTGGGATGGTTAAACTTTGGCTCAAGTTCCAGAATTCATGGTCTATTTTGTTTAGTTTTAATGTGGAGGTATTTTTGGTTTTTATTTTCATTTGTTTTGTTTTGTTTCTTCTAACATTGGAAAAGTGGATTAGTTAATCAGATTCTATAGAAGATAATGAGAAAAAAATGGAGAGATATTGATAGCTGTCTGTCTGCCCGGTATTTTATCTACTGAACTCCGTTTTCATTTTATCATAATCAAGAATGTAACTACAAGCTGGATTAGAATAAAAGTGGAATTTCCTAAAGTAGAGCTAATTTTTAGGCAACAAGTATTCCTCATAGTTCTGGGCATTTAACTATCATTCATATTATACCTAATTCATAAAAAGCAAGAGAAGACATCAGATTATAGAATTACTTCCAGGATCAGGACTTTCTCTGAATAGGGTGTGAAATTACCAAATTCTTCAATTAAAATGGATGTAAATCTCAGTCCCTTCCATTCTCAGGCTAAAACTGAAAGTTTGTAGCAACAATGACACAGACCAAGATTGTCTGAAATGTTTACTTTGAAATACAAATAATTTTATATCTGGGTCAGATAACTTTTCAGTTCAATGCAGTTTTGACTGAAATTTGCGTGGAGTTCAAGCCTATAATATTGCACTGCAGATATCAAAATCATAACCTTTACTTAATACTCTGACATGTCAGTCATACTTTAAAAAGATTCTACTCTCCATGTAGACATTTGTCAAGACTTCATAGGTTAAAAAATAACTTTAATATAAAGTTTGTTCAGACTTTGTGGCCTATTTTGTCCTTTGATTTATCTAACAATGAAGTCTACCTTTGAGAAGTTTTTAAAGTTTGCATAAGAGACTATGATTCTTAGTGCTCAGTAAATGTTCAGTTATGAATAATAAATGCATATAAAGCCTTAGAGAAAATATTGCTGAATACACATTTGTTAATTCAATTTCTATAGCACATTCTCAGAAATACTTTGTGAAACTGAACTTGGGTTATACCAGTAAGATATTTAAAATGATAAAAAAAAAGTAAAGGATTATGAAATGAAAGGAAATATAGCCTTTGATGTCCAAAGTAAGAAATTACTTTTGGTAAAAATTTATGTACATCTTAAAACCACACAGTGAATTTGTTGGGAAATTTGAAAAGAATCTCTAATGAATTTAAACTCTATTATTATGAATAGATATACAAAAACAACTGGCTCAATTCTACACACATTTTTTTAGACAAAATGAAGTTATTAATTACTAAGACTTAACACTCTAAGGATAACACAGAAAAACAATTAGGAGAAAGTTCACAGCAACCTTTTTTCAAGAGATTAAATACATGTAGATTGCAAGATGGCTGACTTGAGTGGTGGCACTATAAGAGAGCCTCTCTGAGGAAAAAATAAAATAAAAACAACTCAGACGCTGGAATCTGGCAACATGGAGAAAGCTAGAAAAAAGAAGAGGAATTCTCATGACCCAGGAAGAAACTGAGGAAAAAGAAAAAGAAAAAAAAAAGAAAGAAGAAGAAGCGTGGACAGAAGGCTGGAACTGGGCAATCCCTGGTTGCTGTACCGGCACATCTTAGAGTCAGGTGACTCATGATTGAGCTGAGATCCGGCCCTGCCAAGAACAGGGGTTGGTGAGCTCCAGACCCTCGGCTGGAGGAGGCGCTGAGACAGGGAGTGGAAACAGCCAGTCGAGCTGCGTGAACTTTGGTGAGTGATGGGAACTCTATTCCCCAAACTGGGAGGACTGGCTGGGTGACATTTTGGAGTTGGGCAGGGCCAGCTTGAATCGAAACTAGAGGCAGCACCTGTTGCTGACTCCTAGTCCAAAGCAGATAGGTGGGATCTGCTGGGGCAGGGCCACGCCCCTGGTTGGAACCCAATAGCCAGGGACGAGGCTTTTCTGGGCCAGTGGCATCCCCAGGGAGCACACAAACTTCTTGAAGCATAAACTGATTGACTGGCGTAGGGGGAGGAGCCAGCTCTCAGCATGCAACTCGCAGATCCGCAGCGGACTGGGGGATGGTACATCCCTAGCAAGTGCGCTGCAGAAAAACTGTAAGCAATAGGAAAGGCCCAGAGACCTCCACCACCCACCTGTCTGAAGGGGGCTGGAAACATGACAAGACAGAGAAAGAGCAAAAGGTCCCCAACTGCAGAACCAGGGAAAGTGAGTCCAACAGAGGTAAATGCAGAGGAGATTGAGAGCAGCAAACCTGTAATGTCAGAGACAGCCTCAGCGGAAATAAAGAAATACATCTGTGACCTCATCGTCGAATTCAAATCTGAAATTCTAACTCAGGTGAAGCAAGATATAACAAGATTACTAAAAGAAGTCCTGGGTAATCCTCAAGTAGACACAAATGAAAGAATAGAGGAACCCAGAGAAAGGAGAGAAGTCTTTGATGAAGAATATAAACAAAATCTAAAATATATGAAACAGATCCAGAGAGCATATCAGGAAATTAAAAACTCCATTGAAAGCTGGCAAAACCTTTTAACAGAAACTAAAGACAAACTTTCAAAACTTGAAGATAGACTTGCAAAGTATGATCGTGAAAGGAAGGATCTCTTAAAAATAACAAGGAACCAGGAAGCAATGATACAAAGGCTAGAAGATGACAAGAGGATTTATAGCCTAAGAATAAAATATGTGAATGAAGATGCAGCAACAAATACAAATGAAATAAAAAGTCTATTCACAGAAATCATTAAGGAAAACTTCCCAAACATAGGTAACAGAAGTGAAGTTCAGATAAATGAGGCATACAGAATGCCAGCCAGCTACAACCAAAACAGATCTACACCCAGACATATAATAATCAGGATCCCAGAAATCCATCACAAGAACAGAATAGTAAAAGTGGTCAGAGAAAAGAAACAGATTACCTATAAAGGAAAACTCATCAAAATCACAGCAGACTTCTTAATGCAAAACATCAAATCAAGAAGAGCTTGGAGTGAAATATTCCAAGACCTGAAAGAAAATAATCTCCAACCCAGAATGATGTACCCTGCAAAACTGTCTCCCAAAATTAATGGAGAGACAAGATATTTCCATGACAAAGAGGAACTGGGGGAGTTTGTGACCACCAATCCAACCCTGCAAAGAATACTGAAGGACATTCTAGAGAGAGAGAAGAAAATCACCAGGGTTCCAGGAATAATGGCAGAAAGCCCTCAAAGAAAGGGGCAGACAGTGGAATGAAGGAGAAAAGTAGACAAATAACAACAGAAAAATAGCATGACAGAGAAAATTGGTTATATCGCTGTTTTATCTTGACTGATTTTATTTGAATCTGGTATGCTTGAGAGTGTCGAGACTGAGAGTAGGGGCAACTACTCTGAAGATGACAGGATTCAATAGGATACCCATTCTGGTTTGATTGTTAACTGGCTTTGAAGTCCTATAATGTCTCCTATGTTTAGATTTTATTAATAGTGTAAAGTAATGCTAAGTTTATATTATATTTGACGATGTAGACAATTTTATTGAAAATAACAAGAGACATCATAGTGACTACTGTAGATCACCTAGTGTTGTGTTTTTGTATGTTCTTTTCATTTTGTGTTTCTCTAGGAATTTGTGTTGCTGACTTGTTTTGATTTGTTTCTCCCTCTAATACAGAAAGAAAGGCTAGGTATATGTGTAGAGACTTATACATGTGTAGAACGTCTAAGTAGTTTCCGAGAATGGATTATAGTTATTGTAAAGAAAAAAAAAGGAAAAGAGAGTATTCTAAAGGATATAACTGCATGTATGTTTGAGTGTGTGGAATTAATAACCATGTTGCTAAAGTTTTAGTTGGCTGGATGAGCAAAACTGACTGCAGTCTCACTGTTTGGATGTCCACTTTGTGGACTTTACTTTTGTAATTTGAACAACTGCATCTAAGAGGAAAGTATGTAATTATCAACTAGTGATTTTTTGCTGGTTACTATTTTTGTTTTTTCTGTTTTGTTTTTGAGATTTTGTATTGTTTCTACCCTCTTTTTGTTTCAAAATTTTTTCTTTAAATAGAAAAAAATTTTTTTTAAAAAAGCAAGAGGAGGAAAAGAAAGTGCTCTAAAAGAGATAACTGCATGTATACTTAAGTGTGTAGGATTGATAACCATCCAACCACTAAGTTTTTGTTGGATTGGTGAACAGAACTGTTTGTAGCCTCACTGTTTGAATGTCCACTTTGTATGCTTTAATTTTGTAACTTGAACAACTATATCCAAGAAGACAATATGTAATGTATCAAATAGTGATTTCTTACTGTTTATTTTTTTTTGAAATTCTGTATTGTTTTTACCCTTTTTTCTGTGTTGCTTCCCCTCTTTTTAAATAAAACAAAAAAAGAGATTAAACACATGTAATAGCCATTTAACTTTAAAGCAAAGCTCTACTTTGACCAGAAAAATTGTATTGGTGATATTGAAAGTCACTCTTAACCAGAAAAGTAAAATGAATGATAGATGAGGTATGGTGGTACATGAGGCTGCCTGTAACCCCAGAACTCTGGGAGGCTAGGGCAAAATGATCACAAATTCCAGCCTAGCCTGAGAAACCTAGCAATTTAGAAAGACTCTCTCAAAAATAAAAAATAAAAAAAAATAATGTCCTGGGTGTCCGGATCTCTAGCTGAAAGTGAGGGCCTGGGTTCAGTCATCAGTATGGAAAAGAAAAGAAGAAAGGAAGGAAAGAAGGAAGGAGAAAAGAAGGAAAGAGAAAGGAAGGAGTGAAAGAAATAAAGAAGGAGGAAGGAGGGAAAGGAGAAAGGAAAGGAAAGGAGGAAGGAAGGAAGGAAGGAAGGAAGGAAGGAAGGAAGGAAGGAAGGAAGGAAGGAGAGAGAGAGAGAAAGAAAGAAAAAGAAAGAAAGAAAGAAAGAAAGAAAGAAAGAAAGAAAGAAAGAAAGAAAGAGAAATCTGAGAGCATGGTATAGGAGAAACTGATTTGGAGGATCTGAATTGTGTTAATTGGGAAAACAAAATAACAGGAAATACAAAAATCTTTGATAAAGAGAACTGTTCTGAACTGAACAAATTCATGCAACTACTCATTAATAAATAACACAAGTATAATTAAGGTGAGCTAACTTATAGAAATTCCTTACTTCAAGGTCATGAAAAATTATCCTAGAAATATCCAATTTGAATAATCAAAATGCTCATTTGTAAAATATCTCTTCCAATATGTTCATGAAAATTGTCCATGAAAATAAATTTTGGAGGATTTTTCTCTTAGCTGAAAAAGTTATTATTCTATTCTCCTGTGAAATTGATATTTATACTTCACTACAGATTTCTAGGCCAGAAATAAACTTCCCTCAAAGTTTTGAAGGCATATTTTCATATTCACATTAAACTTCCAAGGTTGCTTTTAACCATTTGGATGGTATTTAGATTTATAGCCTTTGTATGTGACCTGATTTTCTTTCTGTCTCTGTAAAACAATTTTACGATCTCATCTTTCGTCCCAGTGTTCCAGAATTTTATTATGATGTGTCCTGTGATAGGTATTTGCCTAAGAATTTAATTGTGGTAGGCATCTGGTAGATCTTTCCAAACCAAAAACTCAAAGCATTGTTGTTCATTTCATTTTTTTGGAGGTCACTGTTTTATAATGTAGAATTCTTACTACATTCAGCCTGAAGAACTCTGTCATTTCTTATCTTGTCACTTACTATTAAACTTAAAATTTGCATTGTAGATGATTTATCAACTTTAATTTGCAAGGCCTATTCTATGAGATAAATTGTGTTACCAGTACTGCATATCTTAAAACCCTGATTTCCAATGCCTTAGAATGTCACTGAAATTAGACATAGAGTCATTATAGGGGCATTAAGTGGAAATGAGAATATTAAAGTGAGCCCTATTCTTATATGATTGATGTCCTTCTAAGAAAATAGCTATAGACATACAAAGGCAGGACTATGTGAGGACATAGAAAGAAGATGACCATCTATAAGTCCAAGAAAGAGACCTCAGAAGAAATCAGCCCTGTTGGAACCCTGACCTACCACTTCTTCAAAAATGTGAAGAAATAAGCTTTTATTGTTTAATACACCCAGAATGTGGTATTTCATTATGATACCCATAGCAAACTAATATGCTATTAAGCTTTTTAGTTTCTAACAAATTTTTATATCTCTGTATTTCATTTTTAATAAAATGATTTTATTTATATAATCTTGCTTTTATCTCTGCAATTAACATTAATTTTTTAAACATTTATCTTGCCATTGCTACTTTTTATTTCTGACTGTGTTCATTTATTAGAGAAATCCCAATTTCAATTGTTTGGATTACAAGTATTTTATATTCTTGAGTTGCTCAGAATTATCAGAGAATAGTCTTTCAATGGGAGCTCAATAATGCGAGTAAGCTTGAAGTTTGTAAATATTCGCTACATAGATTTACTTAGTTTTGGTTTTTGGTATGGTGCTTTCTGCAGCTTTGCTAGATTTCCCTAATTCATGATCTCTCTGACATATCCTCATCAGAAACTAAAGTTTCAACATTCCTTCTTGAAGAAGGGGGAATTCCTTGGGCTGTGCTGAATGGGAAAGGGAATGAGGGACCTCTATACCAGTGGATTCTCAACCCAGCTTCCCATTTTAAGTCTCTTTTGGCCCCACTTTTAGAGATACCCAATTGAGTCCTCAATTCTAGAGACTGTCCAGACCTTAGGGCTCTCTCACCTGCTCTCAGAAGTTTCTTGCTATTCTGTTCAGTTCTCCTATGGATTTATGCCTTTTCCTTTACAATGATACTCACCCTACCCCTCCTTCTTTATCTGTGGGCTCATTTTCTGTAGGTTCAGTTACCTACTGTCAACTATTGTTCAAAAATGTTAAATGGAAATTTCCAGGAATAAGTAATTTGTAAGTTTTCAATTTCATGCCATCCTGAGTAGCATGATAAAACCTCATGCCATCCTGTCCTATGTTACTGGGAGTATGAATCACCCCTTTGTCCAGCATGCCTGCCCTGTACACAGTACCCACTCCTTAGTCATTTCATGGCTGTCTTAATTATAGCTCTACTTTCACAGTATTGTAGTGCTTGGATCCAAATAACCTTTATGTTATTTAATAGTTGCCCCAACCCAAAAGTAGCTATGCTGGCAATTTTTAAAAATTTATTTAAAGAAAAAAATTTAAAACAGAAAGAGGGTAGAAATAATATAAAATCTCAAAAACAAAACAAAACAGAAAAACAAAAATAGTAACCAGTAAGAAATCACTAGTTGATAATTACATATTTTCCTCTTTGAAGTTGGGGTTTAAGTTACAAAAGTAAAGCCTACAAGGTGGACATCCAAAAAGTGAGACTGCAATCAGTTTTGTTCATCCATCCAACTAAATCTTTAACAACATGGTTATTAATCCCACACACTCAAACATACATGCAGTTATATCCTTTAGAATACTTTCTTTCCCTCTCTTTTTTTTTTCTTTACAGTAACTATAATCCATTCTCTTAAACTACTTAGAAGTTCTACACATGTATACGTCTATACACATATATCTAGCCTTTCTGTATTAGAGGGAGAAACAAATCAAAACAAGTGCTGGCAATTTTTATGCTATATTAAAATTATTGTATTTTATTAGTTATTGTTAATCTCTTACCTTGTCTAATTAATAATTTAAGCTTTATTATAAGTGCATAGGTACTATTTAGGAAATGCTTCAAGCATCCATAGAGGGACCAGTCAGACAACATATTATCTACACATAAGGGTAACTGACTATTGTTCCTCAGTGTGGGCTCTGTGTGTGTGTGTGTGTGTGTGTGTGTGTGTGTGTGTGTGTGTGTGTGGTATGCATGTGAGAGAGATAGATAAATAGTGTATGTGTGGCTTTGAGATTTTCTGAAAAGTAACAACAAAGATCTCTCCTAATTGTTTTGTGTGCTGAGTCCATTGGTAGACATAGAATTTAACATAGCAACTTCTTATACTAATCACAAATATGTAATCTCAATTACTCTCACAACTTTTTTAAAATCAGATTTGACAGAATATTTGGTTTTAGGGTATAACCTTGTGAATCAGGTCAAACTTGCAGTTTAGAAACACATTTTAATTAAAATCATCAATTTCTAGTAATGTTAACATGTTTATATATTTTGGAAAAATAATAATAGCATTTGTAGTAATTAAAATGTTAGGTTTTTGTTATATGCATTATAGTGCTTCTCAGTGAAATTGCACAGAGATAGCTGTTTCGTGCATGAGAAAAACACTGCTCAAATTTTAATACTTCCAAGTGTTGAGTTTATTTTAAAAAAAAATAGAAGCTGCACTCAATTATCAATACCACACTTTTTCTTTTATACCAGGTTATTATTAAATGTGAATTGAAATATATATTATTAAATGCACATAATAATATTTGTTTCCTACATTATCTCTACATTTTTCCAATTTTTGAGATAAGATCTTGTTATGTAATTTAGCCTGGTCTTCAAATCATTGTGTACGCAGGTCTCAAACTTGTGTGAGGATTACCTACATGTGAAACCATATCTGGCTTCTTCCTTTTTTTTCACTCGATTTTTCATTATTTATTTTCTTTCTTATTCACTTGTTTCTTCAGTGAATACATTGATCAGTTTCCAAATAGAGTTCATTTTGAATAATTTTTGGAATAGAAAGATAACATGAAAATCTTGGCCAAAGGAAACAACTGAGTCTTTTTTGAATAGAGCTGACATAGCATAAGTAACAAAGATAAATGAACTACTAGCAATAACTGGATTAGAAAAGAATGAAATCTGGCATCAAGTCTTGTTCAGCTTAATAGGCAGCCAAAGTACTGAACTATGATCAATAATTCAGGTGCTGGGTTTTCAAAAAAGACTACGTAGCTATAGCCAAATTACCAACTCATTCTTGATGCTTGCTTCCTGCATAATTTGCAGGTTTTCTAACTCATCTGATCTATTGGGATATTATACTTGTTTCAGAGGAGTTTCAAGCTACTTTTGCAGGAGTAAGTTCAAGAGTTTTGTAAGGTATGGTCATGAAGCATATGAGCCTGAGCAATAAGGTTACTATCCATGAACTTATCTATAGCTTAACACTTTAAATCAGGAAAACAGAACTCCAGACAAAACGGTTGTCACACAACCAGAGAGGAAGAGAAGCTCTTATTTCATGTTGCTGAAATCCAGAAACATGACATGCCAAAAACACAGATCAATCGAGCAGAGGAAATTGTGGACAGTGATGGAAGTATATCCGTTCCAACAAAGGCAAAACATTAAACAAAGATGATGGGCACTCATTAGGAGTGATGTCCTGCAAATCAATGACTATGAAGGGTAGGGTGTTTCTTTACTCTATCACTGTGGCACAACGAATGAGCAATTACTTAAGGGTCCGTGTCCAGTTTTACCTCCAAGAGGCCCATGAGACTGCTTTTACCTGGCAACACTCAGTGTGAAAGAATCTCAGAGAAAACAAACCAGAACTGAAATTTCTATGGCATTTTAGTGATAGAACCAGGAAACAAGGATAAAGGACAAAAAAAGGGCACCTGTTCAGGAATTCATGAAAGGGACAGGGGACAGGGAAAGAATAAAATGATCTGTTATGTGACTGACCTTAGAGCTAATCTAAGTATTTAATTGGGTAAAAAAAAGAGGACAAGGGTTGGAGCATACATTCCTTATGCAATGTTTTTTAATCCTACTTTCACTGCAGCCATGGAGCCTATTTTTAATCTTTAACCATGTATTCAGGGTGGTCTAGGCTTACAGCACAATGATACTTTTATCTGTATATCCATCTGGCACAATTCTCTGGCCAAGCCCCCACAATAGAGGAAAATAATAGGATGAAAAAATGACTTTTGAAAACAGTACTATTGTATTTTTCCATTCCCAGCAAGGGTCAAGTGGTAAGAAATTCTAATATCATGAGGTCAAATTTATCATAAGCAGCTGATGTCAAGTTAATGATATTTGCCAACATATCATGAACAATGAAAGTAGTTTTTCATCCAAATATAAATGATAAGAACTAAGTATGAAGCTGGGCATGGTGGCTCACACCTATAATTCCAGCACTCGGGAGGCTGAGGCAGGATGATCGTTGTGAGTTCGAGACCAGCCTGTGCTACAAAGTGAGCTCAAGGCCAGCCTGAACTGCATAGTGAGACCGTCTCAAAAAAAAAAAAAAAAAAAAGAACTAAGTATGATGCGAGATGTCTAGCACTGAAGATAGGAAACAGATTATGACCATTTATATAACCTAGCCAATAATAAGCTTTATCAGAGGGTATAATCATTTCCTCCCCAACACAGCTGCTTGGTAAAAATGCTATATTTTAAATTGCCAAGCTAGTTGTTAAGCAGTTGATCTCTGACAAAATCACTGTTATTTCTGTAAAAAGCTTTTATAGAAACTCACAGAGGGCTCTGATCTTGCACGTTCAATATTTCCAACAAGATAAATACCCTAGCATGACTAGAACTCGGCATATTAATTTTATAAATTTGCATAATTTGAAATCTAGTTTTGATACAGTATGTGCTTATGTAACACAGACCCAAAGCTTACCTATCCAAAATCTTTTCATGCATAAGAAAAAATAAATTAGGTATAAGGTGATCATCAGAGAGCCAAGAATTTGGAAAAATTGCAATCCAAATTAAATTAAATATTTTATAAATTTAATCACATTACATCCTAAATAAAATGCATTTTTTTCTTATTTGAATGTCCAAATCTGCTGTAGAATTATATTTGATAATTTCATGTAAATATAAAGTATTAAAATTAAAAATTCAATTGATAATAGAATTATGTTTTAGTTATATAAAATAACATTCTAGTCAAATCAATAATATTTATGGCTGTGAATTTTGCTCTGGAAAAAACCTTAATCAGGTATTACTTTTTAAGTAAATATAAATTGGATACATTTTTTGTACTGATAAATAGTAGCAATATTCATAATTTACACTGACTGAATTTCTGTATTTCTAACTCAAAGTTGTATCATATAATTTAAATTGCACTTTGAAATGGTAAGCAATTCAAAGTTGTAAAATTTGTGCAATGTGGAGTCATTCATACTTGGATTTAATTTCTAATTTTCTACATGTAATATCTGGACAACTATGAGATTTTCCTGGGGTTGCAGTACATCGTACAGGTAATGCACTGGGGCTTGTAGTATGGTTCTTCATGTACTGCACTGTCAGGAAAGGGGGGTTACCATTGTCACTGTTATTATTCTTGCTATTATTACAATGGTTTCACACTTCGATTTTCACCAGAGGTTAGAAAAAAAAAAAAAAACGTGAAATAGAAGAACAAAACATCTTCTTACAGAGAAGGCTGTGGTGACAGAATTGTGCTACATCTTGGAAACAAACTCTGCTATGCATAATTTATTACTGAACCATATAGGCTAAGAGTACATCTCAAGGGTAAAGTGTATGCAATAACCCATCACTATAAACCTTATAAAAATATTTATTAAATAATTAAGTCAGTTAAAACCTCTCCCTATTAGAGCTATAGCAAAACCTGCTGGAAAAATAAAAGCAAACAAAATTATTTTGTCTAAACGCAAAAGAAGCCTCTGATAAGTAAAGAAAACAATATTCCATGACTTACCCAGAGTTCATAGCCCACCCTCTCAGGAGAAAGAAATGTAACAGCAGATCTATACAATTAAAGTAGAAAACTATTCCAAGAAAAGTCATAATCACCCCAAACCTCATTCTTACACACAATTACAAGACATTTTAAAATATATAATACAACATCATGAAGATAGAAAACAAGATAAAAAGAGATAAGCACCAATTTAATAGAAAAAAAGATGTAATTCAGGCAATTAAAGAAAAGAAAATCTGTAATTTCAAAGATTCAAGGTAATGTGACATATATAAAATTGTAATAATTTTAAATTTGACCAATAAAAATGGTCAAATTTAAAATAAGTTGTAGAAGTTAGTAATTTGGTAAGATATTTGTACAATAAGATGTTTATAAGTCTTCTGAAGTTTTCCAAGGGCATATAGCTGGAAATTCCAACCAAAGTAGCAGGTTTAAATGTAAGTTTATCTGTGTACCTTTAGCTGATCTTGTTATCTGGGGTCAAATTTAAATCAAATGTATCACAAACAAAAGTTATTTGTTTGTGCTATCTGTATAATTTCAGTACATGAACAGTACAGGTATGATATCTAAATACAAAATGCTCATGTATTAGTCACAGTATTTGCTATTTAATTTTAGTATTTAAAATATCTTTGACTTTTTTATAGGATCCTATCTTTGCTTATGTTATTTGTCTTAATTATGAATTAGTTTTACTTTGTTTTTGGTTAAAAGAATTATCTTAAAAATTTTTCTCACTGAAGAGTGATCTCTCTTTTATAACAATTTTCAGTAGGATATATTAACAATTATTTTGTTGAATATAACTATTGATGCATACTATTCAATACTAATGTTATAATAAAAACATGAAAGAAGTTGCCTCAGAACTATGCATTCTGACCTACTTGTTGGTTTTTATTAAAATGTAGTTCATAATATGTTATTTTAATATGAAACTATCAAATTTAATTTTCTGAATGAACTATTTTTGTTAATATTGAATACGTACAAAATCTTTGGCAATTATAATCCAGGCTTGGCCTCTGCTCTAGCTGTTCTTTTTTAGGGCCATCATATCCCTTAACTCTAGTCACTTTCACTGATTATAGAAAATGCATTTTGCAGGACCCTTTCTATTGTTTCATATTATTTTCTGCATGTATCCTGATATTTTGGTGCTCCTTTGTATCTTGAAGAATTCAGGAAATTTGACATCCAGGATACTTTTGCTATATAATGTTCTTGAATTTTTTCTGGGAGCATTTAAACCTTGATGATCTCTGCTTCTCAATTTACCACAGGTACATTTCTAACCACCGTCTTTTTTTTTTTTTTTTTTTTTTTAGCTATTTGCAGAACAACATTAACCTTTACATTTTTTATTTGGTTTTAAAGTTCATAATAATTTTCATATCCAATCTCCGTTGAATTTTACAACAGTCATTTAAGAGAGAGCTGAGTAAATATCCCTGCTTACAAAGTCAGTAAAAAAAAGTTTTAGGGATATCAGAGGAATCCTAAAAATTTTTATTTTTATTTAAAATGAAAAATGATATAAAGCTATAATATTAGTTCTTGCATTAGTCTAGGATCTTCCTTTTGGACAAAAGAATCCATTCCAAACTAAATAAATCTAGGCTCACTAGGGTCTATGAATAATTTAAAAGTTGTTTGAAAGGTATAGGGACTATTCTAGGCAGATTTTGATGCCTGCATAACTTCAGTGCTAATTACACTACTGTTGAAAAGCAACAACATTAAAAATTTTTCACTATGGCTCAAGCCAAATTCGTACTACTTCCTCCAAGTCCAGGGTCAGTCCATGGGCTATAGGCCTCTCCATGAAAATCAGTGCAGATTCGGGATTTGTTCCAGTAGAACCTAAACCACATCTGAACCCTGGCTTTGGATGTCAGAGTACTGACAAAGGAAGGCTATGGTACTATCCCTTTGGCTAATCTACATTTAGATGTATGTTTCTTCCAATATTTAAACTCTGAAGGAAGAGCGACAGCAACATAGTTCACATACTGTAACATAATTGGTACTCAGACAAATCAAAGCATGTTCACTGTCTCATAGAAAAGAAAACCTGAAGTCTCATCAGTTATTACATTTAATTCCAGTTAATCCTATTCTCCTACATTCTCCATTCATCCTTCACTTTTTGTAAGATATTGACAAAATTTTAAAGATAATCACAACAAAGTATTCAGCATAAAAGAGTAGGAAAATGGGAAAAAAAGAATGTATTTGATGATCAGTTAGTAAGTTACAGGACAGAACAAGAAGTGTATGAGTAGCTAAGACTGTTCTCCCATCTATAGATTTGTACTAGGGCACTGTCTGTGTTCGTAATTTTATGCTCCTTGAGCCAATCAGTGTTGTCTTTTATTTCAGCTTACATCTTATTGGGCTAGTGTTCTTGAGTGGTGAGCGTATACACATCCTCCCTCACTCCTTAATCAGACCACAATATTCATGATACCTGATATCTTAGCAGATATGCCTATCTGTGTTTCTTTGTTTTCTCTTCACTTTAATCTCTTGAAAGAAAACTCTCCATATTCTAGGAATTCAGCGTCCTCTAGTCATTATATGGAAATCACCATAGTTTGTCATGATGATCAGAGTCAAGTCTTGTGCCACCACCTCGCTATTTACAGTGATGATAGTTGCACTCAGAAGTACTTGAAAAGAACTCTCAGAATTGTTTAGAGCTCCCTGGCCTATTGGTGAAACAGAATTAGGAACAAATTCATTACTAACTGATGCCCAGGAGGCACCACACTACACAGAAGTTAAAAAATTTTTCATAGTCCTGGACACTGAACTTAGTTGTTTCCAGTGAGCTACAACCTCAGTCCTTTTTTTTTTTTTTAATTTTAAATTTTGAGATAAGATCTCACTATGTATCAGAATTCTCCAGAGTGAGCTTGAATTTGCAATCCTCCTGCTTTGGACTCCCAGAGTGCTGTGGTTACAGAAATGCACAGAATGGAGTTCTTTGCCCCAGGAAATAGCATGTCTCAGAGCTGATCTCCAATAACCAGCTGAATAACTGGGGATAGAGGCACACTGACTCTGATCAAAGGTTATTGAGGTCTTTAGAGAAAAATAGCAAGAAAATACATAGTATAACCTATAAATATTAACCCAAAAAACTTTCTCAAAAGTGCCTATAATCTCACTCACTCAAAGGAATGTAGATTGGGCTGTGAAATGACTCACATATGGAAACTATGGAACCAAGAGTTCATGTTTCCTAGGATGATCTGATTTTTTTTCCTTTTTTTTTGTCATAGACTTTCTTCATTTATAAAATCTAACAAAGATCTTAATGAGCTTTTCACTGTTTTGGTTCCTAAATGATTAATGAGACTTAAAGATTCACAGAGCTCTAACCATTTTGTTAAGTACTTGTAGCCAATGACACTTAGAACTACCTCCACGTTTTGTGTGTGGCTAAATCCTATCTGAAAAAAGGGAGCCTATCTCACTGGATCTTCTCTTTACATCAGTGTCTTAGTTACCTTGTCACTGGGACAAAATACCCAACACTCACAACTTACAGGAAGACGGTTTATTTTGGCTTACGTTTTCATTCTGTAGTCAGCCGGCTGTCAGGCAGAAAGCAGCATGACAGAGGGCCACAGTGGAGGAAAGCTGCTCAGGCCACGGGGGCCAGGAAGCAAAGTTAGGGGAGAAGCAGGAAAGGGAGATGTACTCTCAGATCACACTCCCAGGAACCCACTTCTTCCAGCCAGACCCCATCTCCAACAAAGTCAGCCATGTCACCACTATGATTCGGTCACCTTCCAAAAACCATCCCCATGAGGTCTCTGGGAGACATTTTTGATCGAAACTATAACATAACCTGCTGACAAACAACAACCGATTACAGCTCAGGAAGCTTCACTGAAGGATGCTGATGCTCAAGGCACCAATCTTTTTTTAAATGCCTTGTCCAAGAGAAATGCCTCTCAGGATGAGTTTAGCCACTGAGGAGCGTAATGGCAATACATGACTGAACTACATACAATAAATTCACTTCCACATATCTGTCTCCCTAAATCTTTAGAAACCTTCTTTCATGATACCGAGCCATTTCTACCTTCTCAGTCACTTATCATAGAATACCATTGAGACTGAGTTTCATTTACTCAACCAGACAAATGAACTAAAATATTTCCAACTGCTTGAGCTAACAATTTAAATCCTGTAGGATCCAGAATCTAATGGAAGAATGGTCAGAATGCAAAGACAACTGGGTTAAGGACAATCAACCTGAGGAGAGCAATTTGTCATATCACTGTTACATAATGTATAGAGCATTAGTTAAGTAATTCAATGTATTGCTTAACCAACATTCAGAGTTTGAATAGTTTTGCCCCTTCATACATGAAAGTACCCCTCATCTAAGAATCCCCAGTGAAAATATCTTTCATGCTAATGTGGTTTGAGACATAAAAAAAAAACCAATGGAGATTCTTCTGATTTTTCCCCAGAATTTTAAAAAATAAACTTTGAAATAAGAATCTAAGAGAAAAAAATCACGATAATCACAATTTTAAACTATGTGATCTATATTGTCTGTTAGCATACCTCAATAAGTCTGGCAATGTTATTTCAGAATGTATTTTTATTTATCATAAAATATTTATATAAAATGTATTTTATGATTAAACAAATGAATTTATGTGTTTATGCAAATGTCTCTGGAAATTAATTAAAATTCCAACCCCAAAACCCCAAATTACGTAAATCCTGTGCTCCAACAATTCTACTTGTAAAGCTCATGCTGAATACAAATTCTCAATTTTAAAAATTATATAGCACTATGAACTAGTCACTATTTCCCATGCTTCATAAATAACTTATTTTTAATGTTTTTTGGTCTTTTTGAGAAAGACTCTCGCTATGCAGTTTAAGCTGGCCTTGAGCTCACTTTGTGGCCCAGGCCACTATGTCCAGCCACTCATTTTAACCTTTTAAATCAAGAATATAAAGATATTACTTATTTATTCATTTTAGTTTCATTTGACAAATAATTATTGCAGGCTTACTATTTGCAGTCTTACCATAAAATAGTCAATGTATAAAGAATACAAAATAACAAAGAAAATGAGAAATGATTATGACACAGACTAGGAGATTTCCAACAACAGAACAAAATTCCTAATTTTGATTAAAGGTTGCTTAGGACCACTCTCTGATGAAATGCCACTTAATTTGGAATTAAAAATTGAGGGAAATAAGCACAGCTAAATCAAGAGTTAGAGATCAGGGAAGGCATTTGCACATTTAAAAATTGATTTAAAATGTGCAAATATATATTAGCATATATAGATCTATTTTAAAGATTAAATATAAAATTATATATAAATATATATGTATATATAGATAGCTTATCATGAGCTTATTATCCATAGTAAAAGAAAATAGTAAACTAAAGTTGAATTAGGTTTTAAGGTAAGGGAACTAGATGCAATTTTAAGGTGACATAATAATGAAAATATCACTCTCAAAATAACTTTATTTGAAAGTTATACGTACATTATATAAAGTTCAGAATGATTTTGCTTAAATAAAACATGCAGTATGTAATGGAAAAATAGTTCACATACCAGAAAACAACTGTTCAGTTTTGTTTTAGGTTTCAGCATAATGATAAAAAAATCTCTTCTACTGTAGCATCTCCCTTATGATCCCTTTGATATTTTGTAATGCATCAGATTATTGCAGTTCACAAAAGTAAAAGCATGGAATAGCCTTTTTCTTTGAAGAATTCCCTAAACAGAATTCCTCAGGACTCAGTGTACATGCTTTTTTCTACCTCATGAATATCAACTCTACAAGCAAAATCTTGACATTTGTAGACTTTCAAAATGAGTTCATATCTCCCTTTGCTACTATATACATTTTTCTTCAAATTAAATAATAAATAAAAGTGAGAAGGTTCAGGTTATTAATCTTGAATCATAGTATGTATCATTATAGATGTTTTCTTTGGTTTTCCTGCAATTGGAAATGAATTATACAGACATAAATTAAAATGTAAACATAATAACATGTTCAAATTTTGTGTGATAAATATGAGTGTCATTTCAAATTTGACGTTTGATTTAAAATTCCTAATATTATGTAAGTAACTAATATTTTGAGATTTGAAAGCTGTTTGCAAAACTATATGTAGGCTTATACATGTAAAGTTGTGGAATTTATTCATAACATTCCTTAATAAATGATTATCATGAGGGCTATGTTGATTCCCATAAAAAGGTTATTAAAATTCAAAACAGGTAACTAATGTTCAAGGTTTCCAAAAGGTCCTTACCGTATCTTGAACAATTTTTGCTTTTTATATAGAATTCAATACTATATATGCAAATGAACCATTAAGGGACACTGAATTGTTAGCAATGTGTATGTCCCGAATTGCTTTCCATCCCTGAAGACCCTCTCCTCATAAAGTAAGACCATTGGCTCATTTTATTTTTCTTTCAATAAATCATTTTATAAGAGACAGTGCTGGTTGTTAACTGATTTGATTGCCACTGCAGACTCAACCTAGATCTCTTTGGATATAAAATTTCAAGTATAAAGATTTTAGATATTCTTGCCCAACACAGTACAGCTAAGCATGAAGCATCACATAAAAAACCTTATGAAAGAATTCATCTGTGATTTTACAGTGTCTCTATTTTATTTCTGAAATTGTTACTTTTGAGAAATGGTATAGACTATCTGTGCAGTTTAAATAAATATTTTAGTATTCCCAGAGATTTCACTTTGGAAATTTTCCTGTAATTCAATTGCCTACAACACTAGGCACTACTTTTCTCCTTCTAAGATCATGCCAGAGATTTGCTTTATGGATGATGATTTATTTGTATCGTGTTTGAGGTATTTGCATTGGCCAGAGTCCCCCAGTCTCACCTCTGCATGATTGGCTGTACAGTTTTGCCTATTATCCTCCCTAATTACAGAATTCTATCAGCTTCTTAAAATCTTTAATCGCCTTGAATTTCATCTCTTTTGTGATGTTACAGTATTATGAATCCTACTTTTTATTTACTTATTTTCATATTTTATCATTAACTCTACCTTTTGGCAGTGTACTCTGCAGGTGATCCATTTATCTCTTCATTCTTTTTCTGATAATCTTTATTAAAATAATTTTCTCTTCATTTCTAAGGAAAAATATGTTTATCGCTTTATTACTGGCTAAAAATGGAACTTTTTGAACATACTTTTCTCAGATCCATATCTATACTTATGAGATACAGTCATAACAACATTTACAAGGGATTTATAGCATAAAACTAATGTCATAAAGGTACAGAAACATGGGTCTTTCAGACCCACATTTATTCTTTAGAATATTTCTACTGATGAGTCATTAATTTTAATTTTATGAGTTTTATTATATTAACAATGAATCCTTAACAGGAAAAAAATCACAAAGATAAAGTATTGAATTTTAATATTTATTGAGTGTTTATAAGAAAGCATCAACATTTCCCACATTGACTTTTTGATGTACAATGTCTAAAGCAGAACAACAAAAATAAATTCTTACATGAACTGCAATGAAAATATCAATATCACTTTACAAGAAAAAATGATTTTTACTTCAGTTATCATACCTAGGGCAGTCTGCACACATGATAATAGCATGTTTCATACACACTTATCGCTTATACTGACAGCACGTGTCTTTTGCTTTCATGGAATTTTGAAGACCATACTTGATATCTCAATGGTCTTGCTATTTTTTCAGGTGACTCTTATTATATTATACAGTGTGCAATTAATAGGAACATAAAATATCAATAAAATAAAGTATTAAATTCTTTTTTAAAATGAAAAAAGAATAAAAAAGATTATACAGAATTTCAAAACAAAATAATAGCTTGGCAATAGTTAATATATTGTGAATTTTTATCTACAAAGTAGTTGTTCAGACTACAAGATATAGGCATAAAAATGATCAAACAATAAAACAGTGAAAGCACAAACCATTCTTTAAATTCTTATATATATTGCACATTTACAATACACATCAACATTTTTATGTCAACTTGCATACAAAACCAAAAGGTTAACATTAGAAATAAATTTATAAATGAATTATAATAAAAATATCAATACAACTCTACAAAAAAAAACCTTTTCTTTAACTGTCTTGCCCAAGGCAGAAGTCACACATGACAACCGCATGTTCCATGCACATGTCTCACACTGACAGCAAATGTGCCTACCTTTCCCTTTCTGTGTGGCAGTCTTGTCACCTCCCTTCTTTTTCTACTTTGTCAGGAGCTTCCTACTATACTGAACAACACATAGGGAAATAAGATATCAGTAAAATAAAATATCTTATATGTAATGAGTGCTTAGAATAAACATCAACATTTTGACATCGGCTGTTTACTTGTTTAGAAAATCTAAAAGACAGCATCAGAAATAAAAACCTATGTGAACCACGGTGTAAAGTCAAACAAAAAATCTGCCACAGAAACAAGCTTTGCTTCAACTGTCACAACCAAGGCAGTCTTTCACATGACAGCTGCATGTTTCATACACAAGTATCACTTACACTGATCATACATATATTTTGTTTTCCTGAACTTTCTTGTAGGGCACAGTTGACATCTTTTTTGTTTTCCTGTTGTCGTAGCAGTAGGTCTTTGTGATACTGTGCATACCTGTTTACTTGTCAGCTCATCAATGTGCTTCCCAATTATTTTGTTTAGTTTCCTGGGCAGAAATATTTTGCTTTTCCTCTGATGTAAATTATCTCTAATGATCTCCAGTCCCAGTTCTCTAAGCAAATTTCTACATGCTATTTTGCACTTGCTATTTTCTTTGTAAACTATCAAACTGCTTATGCCACACATGTTTAGGATCAAGTAAAACACAACCATTGCCTAATGCTTTGCATTCTGAGTGACATCATACTTATTGTATAACTCATCAACATGTGCTCTACCTTTGGTTTTGTTGTAGAAAGTGTCCATCTCAAGCCACCATTTTGTTAAGGCTTCCCTATCAATATTTCCCTCATGGTGAAATGTTAACATCAGCAGTTTCCAGTTAGTTTTTCTTTGTTATGTTTTAGGTCAATGTTTTATCTTTCTGAAATTGGAAGATTGTACTATATAATTTTCTGTTTTGAAATTGCAACATTTCATTTGAAATTTTCTGCTTCATTACTGCATATTGCTCCTGTACTGATCAACTTGTACTATGTTAGCAAATGTAACATCAATTAGAAACTGGTAAACCAATTGTCAAATATCATATTTAGTTAGTTTGGGAGATGGGAGTGACAAATCTGTTCACAACATTGTATGATTTATTACTATATGAATAAGGACCTAATGGTAGAGTTCTAGGATAAATATCTAAGTTGAAAGCACAGTAAGCCTTTGTATCTATGGGAGTATAATTTTTAATGCCATATTTTGACTCATCACTCTCCCACAAGGGTTTTACTTTTTTTTTTTTCTTTTTTTTTTTTAGCGGTACCGGGGATCGAACTCACTACTGCCTGCTTGCAAGGCAGGCACTTATGCCACTGAGCTAAATCCCCAGCCCCGGTTTTACATTTCTTAAATTGCCATGAAAAATCTCTACTAATTACAGCAGACCTATCAAAGCCTTTAGCTCAGCTAGTGAGGTGTCATACTTAACACATTTTTAGTAAGGCTATTGGTGCATACAAGATGTTTTACTTGTGTTTCAACCTTTGTGTATTTCATGGATCTTGTAACAGTTCATCTGTTATAGTTTGTACATTAAATGGCAGTGCTGGCATCCTGTCCAATATGTTTCTTCCCTGCCAAAATCTTTACTATATTTTCAGACCTAGTTCTAAAATTGGATCATTACACTTGATTGTATGACCATTTCACATTTCAGCTAATCAAGTGTGTAGTCACATTGCTATTTTCTTCATCATGTGAATCAAGGAGGTCTGCATTCCTTGTGTTTGTATCAGTTGATTCTTGCTCCATTTCTCTGTCATAGGAACATTGGCTCACATGGCCAATGTCAAAGTCATTATCATTATCCTCATACAGCCACACCACTCTCATGTTATGAAAGCATGTATTTTACAATAATGGATCATCGTCATCATCCATGTACAAACAATCTGATAATTCATTTTTTTACTTCCTCCAAAACTTGGCAATCTTGTTTTTCATGTGTCAGTGTACTGAATTAGGCTTACTCTACCAGAAAAATCAAAAGAAAACTTTTTTTTAATGAATCCTGGAGCAGGGTGTGTCTATTGGACTGTCTCTGATGCTTCGGTAAGCATGCACAAAATGAGCTAGATGGAACATAACACGGGTGAAAACTGTTTTTCATACATGCACATACCCTGCTGTTCATCATACCAAGTGGGTAAATACATAGATTGCTTCCTGTATCTCTAAGAGACAGTTATTGAATCACACAGACAGCTACTAAGGTAAAAATTTAGAGTCAAAAAGTAAGGACCCACTGATATGAAATGATTAAACCAATGATTAAAAAATTAAGTGCTTCTCATAGTTTGAATTCATAATTTGAGTTGGGCCACTTCAAAAAAGATATGTTGAAATTCTAACTGTACATCAGTATATGACCCTATTTTGAAAGAAAATTATTACAGATGTACTGTATTTGGTTCTAATGAGACATTTTGGACCATAATTAAGTTCTAGTCCCATGTGGCTGGTCTTATATAAGAAGCTGTGATATAAAGACAGAGATACACAGGGAAAACTTGCATGATATGAAAATAGAGATTGGTATTATGCACTATCAAATAATCAGAAAACCACTAGAAATTAGGAAAAAATGGCTTCTACAGTTTCAGGATCATTAACCAGCTGGCACTTTTATTTTGGATTACTCACCTTAAGAAATTGTTGCACAATAAATTCTTGTTTTTAAGACCATCTATTTCTGATACTTTTTGTAAAGGAACCCAGGAAACTAACACAACTAAAAAAATAGAAAAAATAAATACATCCAAATTATGTAAAAACATGCAGAGAAAAAAATGAAAATAAATTAACCTTAAAGTAAATAGAAACGCAAAAATATTAAATCATATTGATAACAAATACCTAAAATTGCTTGTCAAAAACCAAGGACAGTTGGGCATGACAGCTGGATAAAATAGAGAAGAGGGAAAAGACTGACAGAAAGGAAATGATGGAGCTGGGGATTTAGCTCAGTGGCATAAGCACCTGCCTAGCAAGTGCAAGACTGTGAGTTTGATCTCTGGTAGCAGAAAAAAAAAAAAGAAGAAGAAGAAGAAGAAGAAATAACAAATATCCCTAAGGGGAATTTTTATCTGTACTGGGGATCGAACTCACGACTTCCTGCTTGCAAGGTATGCACACCTCAACAGTTAAAATATGAGAAGCCTAAACATAGCATTTAATATCCATCTCTGATTTTTTAAAATCCCAATAGTTGATAAATTTGAGTATCTATTAAAAAAACACACATATATTGTATCACACAATTAGAAGTGATTCTGTTAATTCAGGAATTCAACCAATGCAAAACAAAATGAGAAAAGAATATTACAATGGAAAGATGGAGCTATTTGCATTTATGGAAATAACATTCTCCTTAAATAATAGCAGGATAAATAACATTAAAAAGAAAATTTCATAAAAAGATTCAATATTTACAAAATAAAAATCAATAATCAAATGTATAACTTTGAAATATAATTAGTACTTTACTAAATATAACTGAAAATATAATATTGATGTGAATTGAGAGAAATATCCAGTGGATGAAAATCTTTATATTTAAAAAATACTATTTTTCTCATAAATGTCTCATGTTTATCCTTCCTTATGATTGAGTAGTATTCCATTGTATAAAAATACCACCTTTTTATCCATTCCTCAGCTGAATGGATGAAAATGTCATTTGAGTTGTTTCCAGAATTTAACTACTACAAATTGTGCTATTATAAACATGAGTGCATATGTGGATGCAACCTAAGAAAATATTCATAATAGAAATAAATCAAACTCACATGTGCACTGTATTTTTTTCTGATGTGAGAAATTGAAAGAACAAATAAGATTAAAAATGTATAATAGATATTGTGAAATAAGAAATTATTAAAAAAGAAAAAAGAACTAGAATGAGGAGAAAGAAGGAAGGGAAAAGGGAGGAAAAAATCCAATTACTGTTAGTTCATAGAAGAGGAAAGTTTGTGTTAATTATTGGAGAATTTTATGCCCATATCTTTTACTCTGAATAACTACTTTAATGATAATAACATGCAATGTATTAACTATGGTTATTCTTCTATTATCTTGTTTTGAAATTTTGTTTTACATTTTTCCATAAAATAGAAAACATGATTTCCTCTCTTAAATTTATAAACACTGAAAATTCAAAAAAAAATTTATGCAATTTGAAAATTTATTTTATAAATTTTTGCAAAGAGGATTTAAGGGCTATTAAAGAAACAGTGCCTAAATGGTGACAAATCAGATCATAAACTGAATCATTAAAAGGGTATGTTAGTAATACATAATAAAAATATAATAAAATAGGACTGACTGTTCAGAAATAGACCTATCTAAATATTTGTCAAAGGTTATCACAGAGCAGAACTTCGAGTCATTGGTGAAAATACATACTATTCAATACACCATGATAGGATCAACTGAGTACCTATTGAAATTCTGTATTGGAAACATACATGATATCCAGTACTAAAATTTAAAAATAAATTTCTGATGCATCAAAAATGTAAGCGAGAGGAAAAGAGCCACTAAAAATATGTTCATCACATCAAGGAAGACTAAAGTAACACAAGAAATGGAAAAGTTATAATATTTACATATTTTAATTCATAAAGAAACAAAATGTTTGCATGAGAAAAGAAGTTGCAAGCTAATTTAAAAGATGACACAGAAAATATAATTGCAATACATAGGGGCTTAAATGTCTCTAAAATCTATAAAAATTTTATATATTCACAAACAGACTGTAGAAATGATCAAAGAATGTAAGTAAATGCTTAAATATGTTTATCTTTCAATAAACAAATTAAGAGATATGCAATCTTATCAAACATGAAGAAAAATTAAGATAAATTAGAGTGAAAAGCACAATAAAATAATTATTGATGTCATAGAACTTTCAAGCATAATAAACACTTTCATATTCATTTGATGTTGGTCAATGTCTAAATTTATAAAGTGTTTCTGGAGAAAATTTGGTAATATCCACTAAAGTGCTAAAGTTTCATGGGAATTAATTATTTATTTTGCTTTATCAAGTCCAGGGAAATAAAAATAAACTTAAAAGAGAAGCCAAGTTTTAAGAACTCTATATTTAACTTCGCCTGACCTTGTTTTATCCTCTAAGCAGTATCTCTCTCTAGCCCATCCATCATGTAATATGACAGTAACTTCTCATAGGCAAACTGATCAATAAAAAATAATTTGAGGAAATAGTTATCTTTGACAAAAACAATCAATGTTGTTCTTGAGATTTGAAGAACTGAAAAACATTTTATGGCTGGAGATCAAGATGAGATGTGTATCATCTGACCACGAATTAGCTTGCTTTTCCATTGCCAGATAAAAATACCTGATAGCCACAATCTAGAGAAGTTTCATTTGGCTCATGGTTTCAAAGGTTTCAAGGCATGACTGGCTGGTTCCACAGCACAAACACTGTGGCAGAATGGTGTAGTGGAGGAATGCTGCTCAACTCATGGTATCTGGGAGGAAAGAGCAGCTAAAGAGGCAGAGATAAAAGGGTCAGGGATCAAATGTGGTCCCCAGAGTCATGTCCCATGGCAACCCAGACACACTGACAGATGTGCTTTGCTAATCTCTTAAGTACCTGTCAAGTCAATCAGGTTGACAGTCAGTATTAACCACCGCACACCCTAATTCAGACTCTCCTTCAGCTGTATCTGTCCACCAATGTGTTATCAGGCTTTACTCATTGAAAGAAGTATCCCAATAATTTAGAAACATGTATCTTTCATGTGTACAAAAACAATCTCAAATCAACTTTCTTTCACAATGGATTTGGACAAGAATTCCCCATCTTCTTACTCATCTTACTCCATCTTCTTACTCTTACTTCTTACTGGCTTTTTGAATAAATTTACCCATCTTCCTTCAACAGTTTGTACTTAATTGGCTTGTTGTGCAGAAGAGATATACATGGGTCCCATCATAAGTCATTGGAATATTATATGCTCTGCTGAAAAACTGAAGACTACTGAAATATCCATCATGATCAGAACTAGTTATACCTTCACAGGAATGAATGAACTTTAACAGCTGAAAAGAATAAAGTAGAACCATATGATTCTCCAAGATATTGTCAAAAGAAGAAAACAAGCAGCACAACAATAAATATGTTTTTAAGCGGCTATTTTTGTGTGCACAGGTTTTGTATATAAGCATGTCCACAAAATTTCTCATATCCCAAAAACTAAATCATCTTTGTGTTGGAGAGTAAATGAAGATGAAAACAAAGGAGTTGAAAAGAAATTTTCATTTTTTGCTCTGAGTCCTTATTCATTTCTAGAATTATTTTATTAACTAAGTAATAAAATATTTCTAAAAGAAAATAACATGGATTAGTATTTTAAAGTTGTATTTCTAACAAAATAGTTTATGTAATTAGTCTCTCTATCAGTTTCACAGATTTTTTTTACTTAATATAAGAATATGAAAATAATTTTTAAAATTTTGCTCTATTTATGTGTGAATCTCTATCATTGTCCCCTATAAAAATTATTCCCCCAGTAAACTCACTCAATGTGATGTTTGACAATCTCCCATTGCATGTATTTACTTAAGGTCAAAACTGATCCCCAAATATGCCTAAGTATATATATAAAATATTAGAAAATAAGCTCTTCATGAAAAGACATTACAACTTAGAGATTTAGGATGCTCTTTAACAAAACATTTTGCATCCCAAATAACTGGTGGCTTTTCAGATTCTGAAATACATTTTGCCTTTCATAAATGAGTTCAATCACTATCCTTCATTTTTCTAATTGCTAAAACTGGCTGCTTAACAATGAGCAACAGCTATGTACATGAAATTAAAGAAGTCATTACTTAAAGATGATACATGGGCTAGTGACACATCCATAATCCAAGGAACTCCAAGGGTTGATGGCATGTCTCAGAAACTTGAAAAAGCAGGGGAAAGATTTTCCACTAGAATCATCAAGTAAAGAATGATGCTCCTGAAAGTTTAGTTTTGAAATTTTGGCCTCCAGAACCATGAATCAATAAATATCAAATGTGGTAAACTATCTCATTTCTGGTAGTTTAAGGCAGCCCTTAAAAAATATTACAGCCATAGCCATGAGAAGTGCCAGCATTTAGTTCACAACTAAGCCATTACCTCTGGTCCCATGAAACTCTTCTCATCCAACCTTCTGTCCTATTACTTCCCTGACCAATAGTATTAACAGTATAAAGAAATCTAGACATAGGGAAATGTTGTATATTCTTTTCTAGAAAATACAACTTAGTAACACTGTACTAAGGAGAAGAGGAAGACTTGAAATGATCCATAAACACTAAATAAATTCAGTTTGGATGTTATCAAAAAATAAGAAGTGAAAGGGTGAGAAACTGCTCAAAGAGGAAAAAAATCTCAGGGAAAAGAAGAAAAGAAGGAAGAGAAAAGAAAAAAAATATATAAATCTGTACATACACACTTAAGATAGCTAAGATGATTGTACTACTAATTCTATTAGTTCTTGGAACAAAACAGCTAACATTCATAGGATTAGATCAATTTGCATGTTGATATCTGGTAATCTGAGTAACATTTTTGACAATAGCTATGCAAAACAACAACCTTAGTTATGTTGCTACCACCTTGTTTTGAAAGCCTATATTGTTATTGTTTTGGGCTCGGTGTTATTGTTATTTGTCTCTTTTGTTTCTGGTTTTTCTCATATTTTTTTTTGTTTTTTTTTTCCTCTAATACAGAAATGCTCGTGGATCTTTCAAGAAAAAATTAGATTGGTGATATATATTGCTTTGTGGAGCTGAATTCCAGTAAGAGAGATAGTCATTATTTGAATGAAACTTTCTCCCACCACACTCTGTAAACTAGTAAAATATATACTTCTAAGCAAAATTTAAAAATTGAACATATAATAAAGACAGTGAAGTAAAATTATTTAAAAAGATTTCTAAGCAAAATTTAAAAATTGAACATAAAATAAAGACAGTGAAGTAAAATTATTTAAAAAGATTTCCCAGGCAAGCAAGTAGACACAGGAACCCTGAAGCTGATTTAATGCAGGAGGAACTGAATCCTGTGGTAAATTGAGACTTCAGCTGCAGATAGTTGTGGAAAGAAATATCTGAAATTAAGACCTGATCGAGTCACGCAGTTGAACTTGGCTTCCCACATTAAGCTGGGATAATCACACTACCAAGCTGAAGCAGGCAAACTGCTGAAGCTATAACTCTAAAATCCATACACCCAGAGGCATCTCAGCCATATTGCTGCATTTCTAGGTTTACTAAGAAGGGGTTTTAGAATATGTGTCCAAAACAACAGAGAGCTGGAGAAATTCTTACTGTTGATGGGAAAATGGTTTGGTTTTGGGTTAATGTAGACTTTCATTACTTTTGTACTCATTCTGTGATGTTTCCACAGCACCTATACAAATGGAAAGAAAGTAAAAGAAATTTAAAAATTATAAACAAATAAAAATTAAGAAATTTCAAAGGTGGCATAATAGGGAAAAATGAAGCACAATGGGAACAACTATCAAAAATTTAATTTTTGAATACAAAACCAATATATATAATGGTATAAATAAATGAATTATTTTACTAATTAGTATGGAGACATTATGAGATTTCAAAAATTTATAAGATGCAACTATAAAATATAAAATACAGTCACTGAAATCAAATGGATAATAATTAGGATATACGCAAACAAAAGAAGGGGCTTACTTACCTATTTTATTATTGGACAGAATAGACTAAGGTAAAATATCATGCATAAAGATTAATAAAATTATTTAATAATATTGCTTATTCTGGCTTTCTTGTCTCATTGTTCTGCAAAGGTGAAAATGAATTATTTTAAAATGGGAGGTCAATACCTCAGGACAGGCAGAGACAAAGATACTTCAATTCAGCCACTATTTTTGGGATGTTATCTTGGTTACTTTTCTCTCATTGCTGAAACAAAATATGTGACAACCAAAATTAAGGAAAGAAAGACTTACTCACAGTTTGTGGAGATTTCAGTCCATGATCAGCTGACTCCAAGGCAGGGTGGCTTAGCACAGGGCAACATGTTAAGGTGGCAGAAGACAGAAAAGCAACAAGAGCAAAAGAGAGGGCAAGAGCATGTCTCTTTTTCTCTCTTATATTTTATATAAACTGCTTCCCGCCTCACCCCACCCCTACGATGGGTATAGCACTCATAAAATCTCCTTGCCCTCCTCTTATGCAGGATAAGACTGTTTACAAAGTAAGGATCCTGACTCCCTGCTAACTTGTTTAGTTAAACTTCTAAACTTCTCAGGTTGACACAGTGTATCAACAATAACAATCCAGCCCTGTCAACTTGGAAATGAGACACATTTCTTTAAACAGTTGTCCAATACAAAGACATGCTTTATTCTTATCATTTCACAACTTGAACATTAAAACAAAGGTTTAGCAATCCTTAAGAACTGGTGTTAAGTCTAGCAACATTATATTAGAAACATAACATCCTTTCTCTGTATCCCCTCAAAGACTTAAGCACACCCGTTTAACAAAAGACATTTAGTCCTTCTGCAAGAGTAGCCAAAGTCCTAACAGTTTCAACATTTGTGAAAAGTCCAAGTTCCAAATCTCTTCTGAGAGGTAAGGCAAACTCTTAGCTGCAAGCCTTGGTACAAATGAGAAGTTAAACACTTTCAACATTCAAGCACAACATACACATTTTCATTACAAAAGTTACAAACAGGAGGACACAAAGGATTGGGACAAAAGCAAGTCCAAAATCCAGCAGGGCAAACATTAAGTCCTGTAGTTGTTCAGATGGCATCTGAAATAATCTGCTGCAAATTGTGAGCTCCAAACAGCTAGTGTAACTCCACGACGGTGATTTTAGGTCCCACAGCTTCTCTCTTAGGCCCACTTTGCTCTCTCCTGGCAGCTTTCCTTAGATGGATCCATGTACCTGGTTTTTCCAAATATTTTGGAACTTCACTACACCTTTGGCTTCATATAGTTTCACACATTGCCCTTTCACACATTGACCACTCTGCCTGGTCTCCCAGGCCTTCTAAAATCGGGATGGAAACCTTTTTAACCTCATAACTTTGTATTTTGTATGCACCTAAAACCAGCATCACATGAATGATGCCAAGGTGTGCTGCCAGTTGGAGCAGTAGCCAGGCTTTCCTCTCTCTTGGCTGTAGGGGTCAAGTGCCTGGATCACTGGGCACTCTGAATCAAATTCTGAGGAACAAATTTTCTATGCTGCCACCATTCTGGAATATGATGCTCTGCAGCTTTTACCTCAAAGGAAATCTTTAACTTTTGCAGTTTTGAGGCTGCAAAGGTTTGAGAATTGCTGCTTCTTGTGATGCTTTCAGACCATATTTTCTATTCTACTGTTCCTTTTCTTCTCAGCAATCTGGATTTCCTCAGCTATATCTTTGCAATCTACTGTTTTATTAGAGCTTTCTTTCAGGCCTAACTCACAGTATTTTAAATCATCCTCCTGGGCTCCTTGTTCTTGATTCACAACATAAATCTGGCAAAAAGCTCCCAACAATAGCCATGCCACAGCCTCAACATTCAACTACCTTGAAATTTCTTCTACCAGATTAATTAATCCACTGCCCTTAATTTTAGCTCTGGATACCAGCAAAATACAAATGTTTTGCAAACTCATAGCATGCATCATTTGGAATCCAGCAACCAATGCAGTCTTTCTTCCTAGCAGAAATCTCGTGAGTCTAGTCTTTACCAGCAGGATTTCTATCAGTCTTCTGGTCTTCTGAGCTCTCACCAGAATCTTCCATACAGAACAACCTAAGGTGTTTCATCACTACTCTTTCAGGTGATATCTCCAAACCTTTCCAGACACTTCTTACAAGCCATTCCCAAAGGCTCTTGAACCACATGGTCAAGAATAAACATAGCAATGACCCCATTTCTCTAGTACCAAATTCTGTTTTGGTTACTTTTATTGCTGAGGCAAAATACCATAAGACAGCTAAAATTAAAGAAAGAAAGGTTGATTTAGCTCACAATTGTGGAGGTTTCAGTCCATAATCAACTGGCTCCAAGGCAACAGGGCAACACTGCAGAAGACAGAAAAGCAACAGAGCAAAAGGGAGGGGAAGAGCAAGTCCCTTTTTCTACCTTACATTCTACACAGGCCACCACACCACCCTCTGGGGCAGGTGCAGCATTACAAAATCTCCTTGCCCTGCCCTTACACAAAATAAGGATATTTACAAAGTAAGGATTATGGCTCCATGCTAATTTGCTTAGTTAAACTTCTAAACTTCTCAAATTGGCACAATGTATCCACCATAACAGGTGTATGCAATGTAATAGGGCTAATGGAAGATTCAAGGTCGGTGAAAGATTCAGAGGTCAATAACTTAGCAGGTAATGCATAATCCTGAGATGACTCAAGAGGGTGGAGATGATCTTATGCTGAGAAGGCTCCTGCTCTGGTGTGTTCTTTATCTCAGTAGTATTACTTTAGTCTTAATGGATTGGAGAGGATAGTACACCACAAAAAAGTTAATGAGAAGTCTCAATATGATGATACCATAATCCCAAACCTCAATTTATCCTTTAGGTAAGTAGGTAGATTATCCATTGTGAGCTTATGGTCACCAATAGTTGTACATAATGATCACAATCATCATGGGAACAAATCTTAATTCTCTTTTTTTGTCCTTTCTCCTCTCCTCCCCTCAACCCTTTTTTCCTTCCCCATTTATAAAAGCTCTGTTTCCATTTTTCTCCTTTTTTCTTTAAATCCCTTTATATTACAAAAAATTTTTAAAATTGTATAATATCAAATTAAAAAGGAACCCACCAACATAGTGAAGGGAACCCACAGAATGGGAAATATTTTTGTCAGCTACTCTGTAGACAGAAGACTTATAGGTACACTATATAAAAAACAAAAAAAAATCAGACGCCTCAAATTGAAAGACCCAATCAAAAAATGGGCATCTGAAATTAACAAACAGTTCTCAGATAATGATTTACAAATAGCAAATACATACATGACAAAATGTATCACTGGCCATTCCAGAAATGCAATTTAAAACTACAGTGAAATTCCATCTTATGCCAGAAGGAATTATTAGCATCAAGAAATCAGTAACAAGTGCTGGTGAGGTTTCAGAGAAAAATAGAACCTTTCTCTGATACTTTTAGGAGTATAAATTGGTACAACCACTATGGACAACCATATGGAGATTCCTCAAAAAATTGGAACTAGAGGTTTGTTTGACCCAGCTATTCTTCTATAGGTGTCTTCCAGAAAGAGCTCGTGATACATGCTTACTCATCTTTATAGCAACACAAGTTATCATAGCTAAATCTTGGAAATGGCTAATATGTCTATTAACAAATGAATGGATAAAGAAAATGTGATATTTATATATAATGGAGCACTGCACTTCCACAGAGAAGAATGAATTGGTTTTTTTAAAAAAATTTTTACTTTATTTTTGAGATTTCTCTCTCTTCTTGTAATTATAAACATTTTAAAAAAATATATTCTAGGCCATGGCTTAGGTGCATGAAGAATAAAATTATAATTAATTTCTGGTAAATTAAAATGCTTATCATCGTGACCTAATTCTCCTATTACTTTCTCTTACAGGTTTTTTTTTTTTTTTTTTTTGCCTTATGAACTAATCCTCCTATTACTATTAAGGTTTATGTCTTATAGTATAGAATGTCCAGTATGATACCTTTCCTGTTACAGCTGCATTCATTAGTTAGCTCTGTGTGGGCAGCTTGAAGATCTATGTATTTTCTAAGATTTTTGTCTAAAGTCTTATATTTAAACATTTAAACCACTTATAAGTATGACTAAAATAAGGATTCGGTTTCATTTTTTATTCCTACATACAAATTTTCCCATTATCATTTGCTTCCCTGTTATGTATTCTTGGAAACTTTGTTGATGATCAGTTGACTATAAATGTCTGACTAGGCTTCTGCATTTTGATTTTGTTTCACTGGTCTATCTGTTTGCCTTTATGCAAGTATTACAGTATTTTAGTTGCTATAGTTTTGTTATAAATTTTGAAAATAAAGCATGTCATGCCTCTATCTTAATTCTTCTTTCTCAAGATTGACTTGGCTAGTCTTGTTCATTTGTGCTTCCATATGAATTTTCTATATCTATAAAAATAGTCACTGAGAATTTGATATAAATAATATTGACTCTGTTTCTTTTTTGCACATTTCAATACTATTAATTTTTAAATTCCTGCTCACAGAATGGTTGTCCACTTATTTATATCTTCATGGATGTATTAAATCAATAATATGTAGTTTCACTGTCCAAATTTAATTTTCTCTTGATAAATTCATTTGTAAATACTTCATTCTTTCTGATGCTTTTGTAAATGTGATTATTTTCTTAATTTTCTTTTAAATGGTTTATCATTAATGTTTAGAAATACCCGGTTTTTTAATGTTAACTTTATATCATACAAATTTTCTGAGTTTATTAGTCATGGAAGTTAATTTTAGTATTTATTAGTCTTAGCAGTCTGTCTCCTGTTTGTCTGTCTCTGTCTGTCTCCTCTTTCTCCTCCTCCCCTTCTTCTCCTTCTCCTCCTCCTCCTTCTCCTCCTCCTTCTCTTCCTCCTCCTCTTTTTCCTCCTCCTTCTCCTCATTCTCCTCCCCCTCCCCTCTCTTTCTTTCTCTGTCTTTCTCTCTCTCTGTGTATTTATGGTTTTCTAGCTATAAAATCATGTTATCTGTAAACAAAAGTAGATACAAAATACTGTATGGAGGGTCTTCAAAAATCCCAAAATATGACTAACCTTAACTAACCTATGACCCATCATTCCACTTCCGGTTATATATTTGAAAGAACTGAAATCAGTATATTGAAGTTATATCTACATTGTAATTTATTGTAACATTATATGTATTAGCCAAGTTATAAAAAACATTCATATGTTCATTGATATATGAGTGGATATACGCACAGTGAAATAAAAGTTTCTGTTATGAAGCATGAAGAAATTCTAGAAATCTGTTCTATAATATAGTTAACAATACAGTATTATGAACTTCAAAATATTTTAAGAGGGTAGATCTGATTTTGTGTTCTTGCTACACTAAAAAAGAACACAAAAAATTTATGAAAGTTACTAAGGTGTTGGATATATCTATTTCCACTATTATTATGATGATATCACAGACATTTGCATATGTCAAATCTATCAATGCACATATTATACACTTATTTTTGTATATTAATTATATTTCAAAAAGCTTTTTAAAGGAAAAAGAGATGATTTGAAAATACTGACAAAGTAAAAATTAGAAACAAAATGTTAAATAATAAAAAAAAGATTTATCATGAAACAGTATAGATTAGATTACAAATGTGACTGAGCAATCAAAATCCATTTTTTAAATGATGAAGTAATCACCTAGATAAACAAGAGCACAAAGCAAGAAAAAATATTATAAAAGATAAGAGGAGAAGAAACAAGAACTATCAGAGTTAAAAAAAATTTTAATTAAATTATGTAAAGGGTGACATAATTGGGACAGATAAGATAATATTAAAGTATAAGAATAATATAAAATAATAAACCCAACAATGATGAAATTGACATATAAGAAAAGTTTATGAAACTGAGAAAAAAGGATGAGCATAAACTGATATCCGACTAAAGACAAAATTGTGGTTCTTAACTATTTTAAAACCAAAATTCAAAAGTTTGTCAGGATAAATACTACAATCTGGATATTAAATTTAAACATTGTCATCCCTGGATTGTCTACACATCTTTATATGTTTGAGTCCCAGCCAGGCTGAAACACATCCTGACATAATCATTAGTAGTATTTCACTCTTAATCTCAGAAGTCCCCCAGTTTGGACAAAAATTAGAAACAGATGGACTGAAAACACCTTGAAAACATAAGGTTGAGTAACTCAGGTATGCAAGCTTACATATCACCCGGTTTCTCATACATATACCTAAATGACAAGAAAAAAGAATAAAAAGATAATGTAGTCTAGTGGAGACAATGTATCTAAAAGTGTACCATGATGAAGCACATTTGTCTTACACATTTTACATGTTTTTTGACCTATCACTCTGGTTTTTAATCTGTATATATGGTAATTAAATATATAAGCTCTTATAAAACAGATAAATGAATCTGATGCTGGCAAAATTAAAGGGAGTATATAGAACCAAAGAATTGAAATGTGAGATACATATATATATATATATACCAATTTCCTACAATGAAAACAATCATTATGTACAGCAAACATGCACTAATAAAAGTTTTTTAAAAAGATGGTCTGAAATCCTGAAAAAAAGTAGGAAATAGTGTCGCCATGAGCCCATTTTCATGATATCATTTTTAGGCTCTGAAAGATAAACTAACAACTGAAAAGGAGAAAATGTGCAGTAATACAACTTTAGAATAACTCTCAATCTTTTTAAATGAACTGATGGTAGAGCAAATATGACATGGATTGATAAGAGAATACATTTTGTATATGCTTTGACAAAATAGAAATTTAAACAAAAATTGAAAATGATTTTAATTTGCATATATCACTATTTTGTTTTCATTTTGTTTTTGTTGTTTTTTGATTGTTTACTTGTTTCTTGATTTTTTATTTTTCTGTTTAATATAAAGAATAATAAAATAAAATAAAATGCCCATTAAAAATATTGAAAGTGAAATACCATAAAATAAAAGATAGTGTAGGTATTTTGAATTTTCCCTGATTTTATGTCTAGGGTATCAAAGTATTTCACTTGTAACTTATAATTCATATATTATAAACATAAATTATTGTATTTTAATCAATAGCCATGGTTGGAAATTAATAAATATTATACAAAGATATAGAAGTTTATACAAAGTGATTCCAAAACAATAAACACTAAAAAGGAAATTATAACTCTTCCCAATTATCAGAAGAAATAAATACAAAAGAAAGTAATTAAAATAAATCACGTAGCTATTAAAGAGAAGAAGCAACACAAACAGATGGTAAAACAAAGGCTAAATTGGTAATTATTTTAAGCTGACTAAACTTGCCTAATAAAGAAAACAAAAATTGAATTGTATCCCAAAGCAAAACCCAGTAGTATGCTATACACAAAATAAAGTAGTTGCAAAAGGCAGAAACATAAAAAAGAGCAACAAGTAATACAAATAAAAAGAAAATAGAGGTCACATTCAAATGAAAAACAAATTGAATGCTGGCCTTTGAGGTGTGACAAACATGACACTTTGTTTTGAAAACACAATAGTTATTAGTACCCATGCACCAAATAACAGTGTGGCTTTCTATCAATAAAACATTAAAATAGGTAAGTCACTCCCAACAAATGGAAAACTAGAGACAAATATTCTAAGGACAAAGATAATACACATATAGAGAAATACTAATGGCTACTAAAAATATAATTGGTAAAACTTTATGTATGCAATTAAACTTAGAAGCTCAATTTCTAGGAACATATTCCTGTAGCATATTTACACTTATTTACAAAGATGATTTGCTGCAGCATTTTTATAGTGGCAAATGGCTGGAAACTACCTACTGGAAGATTAAGTATTATATAATGTGACACTATTACATTTTTTAAATCATATATACTAATACAAAGCAAAGTCCAAGGGATAGGAGAGGGAAGGAGATCGACTGATGAGATTAATGATTGATAGATAGATGATAGATATAGATAGATTTAAAATTTTTAAAAAGTGAATAATGAGATACAAATGATAGTTTAGTGTTCAGTATATTTCATTTTCTGGGCACACGGAAGGCTACATTTTCAAAAAAACCATATTGCCTGAAACTTTTCATATGCTAACATCAGGTGACAAGCAGTCGTGGTGAATCACCTGGCCCAGTGTTTTAGAGTATGTGATGGGATTATGTATGGACAATGGATTATGAGCATAAAAGACATAATGCATCTCATTGCTCCTGAGCAACTCCTTTTTTTCCACTTCTGATCTGTAGTGGGACCAAGTCTTAAGGTTTAGTTTGTACCAAAAACATTGGAGACTCAACTCAGATTCCTAAATGACAGAATGAAGCATATCATCACAAAGTTCCTGGCTGGCAACTGCAGGTTTGACAGAAACTAAATCAAGGAATAAGTCTTTGGTTAAACCATTGGTATTCCAGGGTTGATTTCATAGTGTAACTTAGTAGAGAGTTTCTGAATTAATACAGTACAAAGAAGTAGATATAGTATAATACTTTTTGTGACAAAGGAAAAAGACAATTGACAAATATGTACGCATGAACTGAGAACAGTGAAGGCAAGGCAGAATGTAGAACTATAGAACAGAGGCCAAAAGTGACAATATATAAACTTGTACTCTCAACTATATTTAGCATATCCAACTTATATGTTTCTTGTGTATGAATATGTAATTTATATATTTTTCCTCAAAAGAGGAAAAAGAAGAAAAATCAGACAATCCGTTAACTGGATAAAATAATTAGGGACTTTAAAATATAAGTGCATCTGTTTGTGTTATTCATACAACTGTTAAATGTGAAAATACTTAAAAGGATAACTCTGTTGCATTAAAACTAATTTAGTGTACACGGGAAGTATCATGATCTCCAAACTTGAGAGGAAATTTTCATGTGATACTGCAACCAAAATCATAGTTCTAAAGCCTTTTTCATGGTTAAAGGACCCCAAGAAAGAATTGTAGAGCAACATATAAAATTATACATGCACTTTTAGTATTAAAATAATAATGGCAGACAAAGCACATTGAAGAGTAGGTCCATAGGTACCAACCTCAGGACAATTTTCTATTTTACTAACTATTTGAGGAACAAAATCTACTTAACATGACCAAGACTTGATAGCACAAGTGAATAGCAAACAAAAATAATGAGCTCAGAGTAAAATTTCAAAACAATTGAAATCATGTGAAAAGATGTGAATCAAGAACCACATCATGCAATCAAGCATGAGCAAGAAACTATAATATTGTGACTATAAACTAATAACTATTGTGTTTTCAAAACAATAAACTATAAGAAAGGTGTAAAGATAAACATAGATCAAATCAGAAGGAAGAGATTTTTCTATTAAAATATTACTACCTGAAATGTCTTTATACAATGATTTGTGTGTATTACATGATTTTTCTAATAAAATGTAAGCACCAAGAATGTAGGGAAAAAGTTCATAATTTTCTCAGGTGGTTTTTATGCTTTAGAACAGTATCTACAGCATAAAAATTGCACAATAAAATTTTCAGATTGAATAATCTAAAAGTCTTTATTATAAATGTGATAATTATGTATATCTATTATTTAGCAATAAATTTTTTTAGAAAGGGTTGGAAAAGCACATAAAATTTAAAGAAAATAAAGAAAAGTCAATAATGATAAATTAATGTTTTTTTCTACTTACATCACAAAAATAATTTAGAAATTTATAATAGACCATCTGTTCCACCCAGCAACTAAATTTATATATTGTCTATTAACATCTAAAAGTTGAAAAATTTACAGATTATAGAATAAAAGTTATTGTAATATTTTATACATATTCATATATAAGTGTTACTATTTTTTACCTACACTTTCTATATTTTGAATCCACTTCTCAGTAGGAAGCAGAACATGACAAGTTCAGAGTTTAATCCAATCCCAAACTATTTTCCAGTTATTTGTTCTATTAACTCTAAAACTTAAAAAACTCACTAGGGTATGATTGGAATACTAGTATGCCAGGGCTTCAAATGGCAAAAACAGATTTTTTAAAAAAAATTTCACATGTGCTTCAATATTCCCAAGAGGAAAATAGAATGTAGTGAGCTGGCCAAGACAAACATGAACTAATTAATTATTTCTTTAAATTTTAGTATAATTTGAAAAAAAGAGTTGTCACAATGAAGCTATATTGAGATTCTGGGGTAAAATAAGGGCCTTAAATTAATAAGAAGACAAATTAAATCTAAGATGTCATCCATATAACAAGTTATAATCTTAAGCAAGACACATTAAAGGCCATTAATATAAAAACCATTAATATAAATTGAATAGGAATAAAAAAATATTTGCAATGATAATGATATCTAACCAGCTTGCTCATTACAATGAAAATCACCTTTTCATAAGTTCTGACCATAGCTTCAAATATTTTTAATAGCTCTTTCTTATATAGGAAAAGCACATTCAAAGATGATCTGATAATTTATAAATGCTTTTATCACAAAGAAAAAGCACAGTCAAGGATTTAGCTCAGTGTCATAAGTGCCTACCTGGCAAATGCAAGGTTGTGAGTTCAATCCCTAGTACAAAAAAAAAAAAAAAAGACAAAGAAAAAAAGAAGCAGCAAAATTCTCACAAAGAAAAAGCACAAAATGAACAATTAGTGAGAACTAACAAAAGAAAATAAAAGAAATATCTAAGAAAAAATGTAAATAATAATAAATAAAACTATACTATACACAGGAAACACGTTTAACCTAAAAAGAAACTCAAAGATTAAAAATCAAAGAAGACGAAATTCCATACAGTAAAAATCCTAAAACAAGCAGCAGTAGCAATCCTATTATCAGATAAAGAAACTTCAAAGCAGCACTTGATCAGAACAGGAAAAGAAAGTCACTACACAGTGCTTAAGGGAACAATCCAACAGGAAGTGGTAAGAATTATTAACATGTATTAACCAAAGAATGGTGCATCCATCTTTGTAAAACAAGTACTACTAGACATGAAAAATAAAAAAACATAAACACAGTTATAGTGACAGACCTCAAAGCCCCCTAAAACAGACAGATCAATTAGACAGAAAAAATTAGCAAAAAAATATCAGAGTTGAACAAAACTTTTAAACAAATGAATTTAATAGATATCTACAGAGTTTTCCACTCAACAACAGAATGCACATTCTTTTCAGCAGCATATGGTACTTTCTCCAGAATAAACCACATGCTAGCCAATAACTCAACATTAAGTAAATGTAAAGTAATTAAAATTATATCATATTTCCAAATCATAGTGCAATGAAATTAGAAATCAACAACAAAAGAAAACACAGAAAATATACAAATCAAGGAAATTAAACAATACATTCTTAACTAAGCAATCAGTTACAGAAGACATCAGGAAGAAATAAGACAATTTCTAGGACAAAATGATGATGCCAATAAGTACCACATACCACAATGTATGGGAGACAATGAAATCATTCCTAAAAGGAAAGTTTATGGCTGGGAATGCCCACATCACAAAAACAGGAGGAGGTGAAATAAATACAATGTGCCTCAAGGACCTTGTAAAACAAGAACAAAAACCCAAAGCTAGTGCAATCTAACCAAATCAATGTAATTAAAAATGAAAAAGTTAGCTTTTGTTTCTTAGGATTTGCCTTTTATTTTCTGGTGATTTCATAGTATCTATCTTCTCAGTAGCAAGGCAAAATGTCAGTAACATGACAACATGTCATTATAATTAAACTTGTTACAATGCCAAGGAAGGCATCGAAGTTCATAGCTAACATTTCCTAGAACATGATTGACATGTTAAGAATATAAAAAATAATGATTTTTTTTCAAATATCTTACATTGAAAAGTTGTGTGACAAAACTCCAACTATAAACTATTTTTGGGAGCCCTTGATGCTGGAGATTGATCACATGTGTGGGGCTAAAGCAAGTAAGCCCAGAAAAAAGAGAGACCAAAACAAACTATGTAAACAAATTGTTCCAACACCAAGAAGGCAAAGGGCCCAGGCCTGTCAAGCAATAGGTTGCTAGGCAGAGGGGCTGAAATTGACATCATCTTTCCCAGTATATAAATAAGGGTATTATAGTTCCTTTCCTCCCATCAGGAGGATAAGAGCTCTATCTGACCCCAGCTTTGTCTGTTCTTTATTTTTCTCATCCTCTGGCTGGTCCTTAACCCCAAGAACCTCAAGAGCCACATTGGGTAGTGGCAAACTATTCCATAAAAGTTAGTTTTCAGAAACCCCTAATTTTAAATATTTTTAAATATATGAAGTCTTCACTATCTTGTAACACTGGTTACCTTGTAGAACTTTAATTTCATACTTTCATAGAAATTACTCTATTAGTCATCCATCAAATACATTCTAATTAAAAAATGGGACAGTTCCTTTTCACTTTTAGCATACTTTTAATTAGCAGAGACCTTTCTAAGAAAAAAAGATGTAGGCCATTTTTAGTCTCTATCTTGTCCATAAAAATGTTTTAGAATATGTAATGGAATTATAATTATGTATTAGTCATCTTTAATTATTTATAATTGTAAGTTTAAAATCTTATCATTTTAAAATGATTTGATAAAAGTTTCATGTTATATTTTAATACCTCATTTTAAAAATCCTTTCTCATCTTTATGAAACTCAGGTATTCAACACTTGTATGTTTTGAGTCTGATCTTTACAACATATATAGGAGACTAAGTGAATCTTTGAACAGAAGTCTTCTAATACTTGGGAAAGCTGAAGAAAATAAAAATGTATGTATGAAAAAGATGAGATGGCAAAACTAATTCATTTCAAAGAACAAAGATGAAAATTAGCTATACAAATTAAGGATAAAATCAAATTTCACTATGTTTTCTTCATTTATGTTAATAGATGCATTTACTTATATAACTTAATAATGTAAGTTTGAGATCTTCTATGATTCAAATATAAACAAAATCAGGAATTTGGCAAATGGTTATCTTACCATGAAAACCAAGAGAAATTTTTTCTGAAATATTTTATGGAGTCTATATGGGGTATATAATTTTTTTGTTTTATTTTATTTTATTTTTGCTTTGCTGTAGTTTTTTTTTTGTACTAGTAAAAGTTGAAATTAAAGTGGAAAACCTAAGAGTACTTTGTTAGCAATAGAAAGAGGAAATTCAAAGGTAAGAGAAAGGTGGAAAACATTAACCAGCCCCAGTCCTGAAGCAGATAAGTTAATAGGTAAAGTAAAGGAATTTCTCTTTTTTGGCAGTGCTAAGGCAAGAACAAAAAGGGTGGACTGAGTCAGGTGAGTATTTTTCTATATATTCACATACTCAGCTGTGAGATTACTTTAGTGCATTTATTGGTGAGGTCTTGAAATCCAAGCAGCACATTACAGCTATCTGTAGCTACAAGGAAGTACAGTAATTCTAAAACATAACTAAGTTTTCCCATTTAAAGAATTTAAATTTCTTCTCATTTCTCAAGCTCGAAAGAAGATGAATATTAACCCATTGTTGTCATAAAACCTCTCTCCCTACCTCCATAAAACTGCTGTCTTAGTACTTACTAGGCTATAATCCACAAATCATGTAGAATTTTAGACAAGTTCTCAAAAGAGACTCTACCTAGCCTCATTAAAAAGAACTGATCTTTAATCACCTGTGCTCTGCCTCATTCACAGCATGTTTATCTGGTTCCTTCTCAACTTTCAGAGCGATGAGCATATACTACCTTTCTTTTCAAACCTATCTTCCCACACCCAGTCCCTTCCCCACTGTCCAATTCTTTGAAACAATTCGTACTTTCTCAAATCATGTTATCAGTATTGTTGTTCTTGTTATTTACCCAACATTAACTGTCTTTTCCCATAAGAACTTTGGATTTAAATAAGAACATCATTTGTAAAGTTCATGCCATACCCAAATCCCTTGAAAAGTACTGTACTCTTAAGCAATATTTTTTGAATGGTATGAGATAGTCAATAGATGAGTTTTATCATGTCACTTTTTGGTAGAAATTAAAAGTTAAGATCCTGAAGGCTGTGAAATTATACTTTCTTGGTTTGAATATTAACTCAATATTTACTATCTGTAGGGTTTTGGTTTTCTAACATACAAATGGGGAAAAAAAAGAAATGTCACCAATATTTAGGATCACAATAAATTCAAGTAAAATGGTTACAGTTATACATGATACAAAAGAGCTCAATAAATTTATCTATTATCTCAAAAAACACACAAAAATATGTGCATGTTAGCGTATAATGTACGCACTTTCTAGATTATCAGAAAAATCAAAGCAAAAGAATTGAAGTTACTCAATGATTCTATTTTTCAGCAAGACATTTGAAATGACATATTCTAAATCAACTTTGAAAGGCACATCATATTTTTAAAAAATCTAAAATACTCTGAACTTTTAGGAAACAAAAGAAAAAAAATTTGGAGCCCAGTCATCCATCAAAATATAGCATTTTTCATCTACTGGTGGCATTATATTGTAAAAGCTTAATAAAGAATGCAAGATTATGCATATTCATATAATGCTTCATTGAAGATGATAAATGAAACATATAATCAGTCATTAAAAATGACATAATTATATTTCTTTCCAAACTTACTCAACAACAAATATTATATATAAAATTTTTACATGTTTTTAGGGAAAAAAATCTAAATTTTTCTGAATAAATATAAAATCAAAATATATATTTCATAAACTGTCAAGGGGCTGGAGATTTAGCCCAACAGTATAAGTGCTTGCCTGGCAAGCACGAGGTTGTGAGTAATCCCTGGTACAAAAAAAAAAAAATGTAGTTTAACTGTGAAACACTATGCAATAGACTTTTCTGTTTTTTTATTATGAAAACCAAAATAAAATACAAAATCTTATGAAGTGATGAATGCTTTTTCTAATTCACTAGAGAGTTCAAAGTAAGCAGTGGTGATGCATAACAGTAGTAAACAAACATCTTTTTATATATTTTGATGAGTTTTCTAATATTAATAGGTAGTTTGTAAGAGTATTTTATCTTTTTACTTATTCCTTAAGCAAAAGACTAGCATTACTTTAAAGAACACTCAAACTTCTTTTTTTCCAAAAACACATATTAGAGCAGTACATCAAAGTGATGGAGCTTTGAAGATACATTTGCAGTAATAACTAAAAAGACAGCAATTTAATTATGCCAAACATTGAATATATCACCACAACTCATCTTTGTGATTGCTATGTAAGGCAAAATCTAACACCAACTCTTTTTTGTTGTTGTTAAATATCTTTAAAACTAGAAATTTTCTATTCACACACACACACACATGCATGCACACATACACACATTTACACACTCTACAAACAGACATATGCACTCATTTGTTCCTGACTATGTATTAATACATATAACTTAAAAGAATTAAAACTATTGGGGAAGCAAATTCAGGTGTATAACTTTGACAAGAATAAATAAATCAAGAGGAAAAAAATGAAAGCCTAAATACATACGTATATATCATTTTAAATAATAAAAATAAAAATCAGAAAATATAATCATAAACAAAAAATAGCCATCCTTACCATCACCAGCCACAAACACCAAGTTATGGTATATGTCTTACATTTTTTGCTCTCAACTTATTGTCTATGAATATAAATATATACAAATGATAACAGATTTAAAGAACACAAATAATTATACCATAAATATATCCTCTTAATACACATAAGTGTTAAAATAATTGAGTTTATTCTGTATAAACTACTATATAACCCAGTTTAAACTATTTTTTATAAATTTTCTATGAATATATAATACACTAAAATAATTGTTTAAATCTAAGACAAAAATAATTAATATAAGTTTATGATGTCATAAATAATTACATTAAATTTATGCTTATGTTAGCATTTATTTTATCAAAAATGTTATATATACTCTTATATAACCTAAATTTTTGTTTAAAACTATAAGCTCCTTTTTAAATAAACATGCATAACTGTAACATTTTTAACTGCATTAATTTATCTTGCATATGAAACTTAACTTCATGTGTTCAGTTTACAGTATTTCC
>PVLA01007450.1:45906-104967 GCA_004027455.1 Hydrochoerus hydrochaeris | reverse complement strand
AAATATTAACTCTAAGATAAGACATACTATGGAATGTTTAAAAACAAAATATGACTTTTGCTATTATATAAGACCTCTATACCACAAATTTACTTCCCAATGGAAACAGATTCAGTCACCATGCTGAGGAGCATTAAGGGCACAATAAGTACAAGCCTCTTTATCCCAGTTTTAAGCTGTGCCACCAATTGTATCCACCATAAAGTTAAGTGAAATAAATCAGACACATGAACTTAAATATTACATAGTTTCTCTTATATGAGAAACAAATATAAAGAGCAAAATGAAAGATAGACAATAATAATTAGGAATATGTTTTTGCAAATAGGGGAATAAGAGATGGAGGAAGGAGGAGGGAAGGGGAAAGAAGTGGATAAACAAGAATTAAGATGTGTTATGTACATAGACTAATGCTGTAAGTATGTATCAATGAAAAATAAAAATTGAATAAATGCCCTAGAGATTTACATTTCAAAAAAGTTAAAGCCAAAAATACACCCCATTTCAACATCAACTTCTTATCCATAGTTTGTTTACACATAAAATATTCCATATCCACGTATGAAAATATTCTGTTAACCACTGCTGTTCTTTGAAAAAAATTTGTGGATAACTGCAACCAAACAAAATCTGTAAGAAAGAAAGCACTTCAGAGACTCAAAACTTACCTCTGTATTTTGGAAATGGGTGAGGACTTCCCTACTACTCTTGTTTTTCAAAATATCTTATGATTAGCTTTAATTTGTGCAGAATGCTTAGTTAATTTTTTCTTTTTCTATTTGAAATTGCTGTGACTAATCAGTCATAAATTGTGAGATTTTATAAGAGGTAGACAATGGTGACACCAACTACCTACAATGAATGTGTTCATTATGCACCACTAACACCTACTAATAAATATACATTAGTATTTATAATGTATATTTATACTACAATTGAAAAGGATTAGCCAAGGACCCTTTTCAACTATAGTATAAATATATATTTTACATATTGATAATACTAATAATATATATTTTTTAGATGTATGTGGTTCATAATAAATATACTCAGTAATTAATTTTTTTCATCTCCTTAATATATATAATCCAAGCTTCCATGTATGCTGCTGAGGAGCATTCTAGTGTTTATAATATTTTGTATATGCAGACTTCTCAGATGCTGGTCTTCTCTATGTTTAAGACATTTATTATCGTAACAACACTTTTGTTAGGTTATAAATCATGAAAATTATGCTGACACTGATTATATACTTTGACAAGTCACTTGCAAAAGAGTGTTCCAATGTATCATGGGAGAAACCTGTCTGGAGGGTTTCATTCACAGATCCTCCTTCAATGCTGAGGAGAGCCAGGACCAACCAAAGAGCATAGTTTGCCTTGGCTATTATTATTTCTTTGAGATCATCATTTTATCAATTTTATTATTTTCTGTATGTCTGTTTGTGCTTCCAAATGGAAACCCTGTTCTCCAAAACATAATCAGATTATATTATATAGCACATACCAATATTTCTAAATTAATTATTTTTGACATTCTATATTGATGCTGTCAATAATGCAGGCTTTTTTCCTTAATTAAAAGAGATTTATTTGAACAAATAATTAAAGAGAGTATGCCAGTAAAATATTTAGATTCAAAATGTAGTACCTACTTATTTTGCAATCTTTATTGTTTTGGACATAATCCTCTTTTATGACCAGTTTTTCATTGATTCACTTCTCTTGATTCACTTCTCTTTCATTGATTCATTTTTCTCTCCTCCTAGTGCCAAAAAAAAATTCTCTAGAAGTTGAAATGAAAACAATCCTAAAAACTGTAAAACTGAAAAAACTATTTTTTTACACTGGTCAAAATGTCTTGGGTCAACTAGATTCTGATTTTGGCAACCTGATATATCGATATATTACTTCAACCCAGGTGGCTTCATCTTGATCCAGACACTGCTATAAGAGAACAGATGTTCCTCAAATTTCACATGATGTTATCCATTCCAACTGTTTTTTAATAAATGATTTACTCAAATCTCCCTACTCACCTCTCCCATATTCTTACCAAATTAGGCTGTCTCAATAAAGAGTTGCCTGAATTAATGAGATTATAGTCCAATCTTTTCAGTTTATAGAGGCAGAAACAAATTCCAAGAAAGAAAAGTAATCTTACTATTTTCTCTTTGTGGAGGATGTATTATCAGTGGTATGGCTAATCTTGAAATAATATCCATGGTGTCACAGCCTTAATTCATTTCTATAACCACAGAATTGTTTGTTTGTTTCTTTGTTTGCTTGTTTTGAGAAAACTTTTGCTGTGTTTCCCAGACTGGTCTAAATTTCATGGGCTCAATTGATTCTCCTATCTCAGTCTCCCAAAGTGGTACTACAGTTGCACACCATTATACCTGGCTTCAGAATTTTATCTTTATAGCATTCATCTATAAGTTTTCATCCATCCATCCACATATCTTTTAAATTTCTCCTTTTCTAATATAAAAGGGGCATTATACATTTCTTTTATTAGGTTTACTGAGGTATAATTTCCATCAGTAAAATTTTGCTCTTTCAGTGTACATTTTGTATGAATTTTAACAAACACATTTAGTCACAAAACTGCCACCACTATCAAGATTAGAATAATTTAATTACTGAAGAAAAACCCTGAGAATCATATTTAATTCTTATGGACAATGCTGGTAATGAATTTAACATTTAAATTTGTTTGACTAAATATTTACTTTAACTGAGAAGCATTCAAAAAATACTTTTTTATCTATCCTGTTTTGTTGAAAGCTTTCTAAAATGTCACATTTCATTGTTGCCTCATTATGGAGAAAAAAGAATGGAGATGTTACCCAGCTTGCTTGGTTAGGTAAATTTCCTCAGGTTATAAGGCTGAACCAAGGGAGGAACAGGGGCGATGAAATGAATTAAATTTTTAGGGATGAGAAAAATGGAGGGAAAAAGAGAAGGAGAGAAGCACCAGAAGTAGAAGAGAGATAGGAGTGAATTTTGCTTATTCATAGATTTTTGCAAAGTCAGTGTTGACTATTGATTATTGACAAAGGTTGTGGAAACACTGCTGAATATGTGCCCACATCCCTTCAAATACTTGGAAAGAGGCTTTAAAAATTAATTAGATTACTATTTATTCTACCAGTTATTTACATAGCAAAACACCCAGTCAATTAACAACATTTTTATTTGGGCTTAATCAAAATAGAGATCTGCTGCAAATAAATTTGGTTATTGTTCTTTCATGAAATATCAGTTCTCTGCCAATTTTTATGAATGTCATCATAGTTTCTAAAAACACTTATGTGTCACATAAAAATGCTCTTTCAATGCCAGACTACATATATGACAGTGATTCCATAAACTTATAATAGCGTCTAGATGTACAATAGACTTTAATGTCTATCTATACGTAAGTACTCTCTGTGATGCTCCAGAAAGAGGAGACTGACTAAGGACACATAAGTCAGAATGAATCTCTGACATTAAGTGATGTATCACTTTATTTATTTGGTATGGCATCAGAAAATTGGATTTTTAAATTAATCTAAACTCATTTTCTTAGATTATTGGGATAATTATATTTATTCTCCTAAATTGTTTTCTGATCTCTCATTTTGATCTTAAAATATATATATTTGAAACTAAAAATTACTTGAAATCTTCAAATAAAAGTCAGGATTTAAATGCTGGGGTATAGCTCAGCAGCATAAGCACCTGCCTGGGAAGAACAAAGTTCTGAGTTTGATTCTTCCTTAAAAAAGCTATGATTCAATTTATAAATTACATTTGGTTATTTGATACCTGGCTAAAAATGATTACAGTGAAACATGGGATCTGTAACACACTTTTGCTTCTTGATTGCATATATTTAAGGGGACTGTGATTCTAATCAAATATTATAGAGCAATACTATTTTCTTAAAAGTTAGAACAATGAAATAATAAGTACTTAAAGTGAATTGAAATTTCTTTAACATTCTGGTTTTTCTCACAATTTTTCTATGACAAATATTGATTAGAACAATATAATTTTTGACAGTTTGTAACATAACAGGTTCTGTTTAAAAACCTCATAGATAGATAGATAGGTAGATAGATGTCCATTTAATATTTGCAACTGTAGTATTAAGAAATGGTATTTTATGTCTACTTTACAATGAGAAAATTGAGAGGTCACATTGTAAGCATCATACAAGTAATTAAATAGCAGAGCCAGCATACAAATCCAAAAACTCGGACTACTGATCTCATGTTTTAACCATTATATAGTATGTGTCTTTCCTATATGTTTTGTCAAGTAAGTTCTTTGACCCTTAACAACACACCCACTTATCAAATCTGTTTAATTTAGCATCTATGTAAAACAGCCATATATGTGGATAGTTAAGTTGGCATAGCGCTGTGTGTAAGAAAATCAAGCCACTTCACCTCTATAAGTGGTCCTGAGGTTTCTGTTTCTGTCTTTAGATAGCCAGGGACCCTTTTACCTCTTAATCTGTTATACTATGTTCATCTCTTTAACACAATTGTCATAACCTACAAGCATAATGAATATTGCTATTGTTTTGGCTACTCTTGCATTCATGAATATTCTAAAATAGCTAGCTTGTGTACTGAAAATATAAATGCAATGCTATAACATTCAAATGTAGTTTTATATCTAGATGTTTAGCATCTTATATACATGAATACTAACTTTAATGGATTAAAATGAGGTTTTATGATGACTTCCCCGAACATTAATGTTAATTTATTACAAACTGTTTACCAGTCATTGAAAATTATGGGCCAAACGTGAACGATGACCACACCTCACAATTTTTTTTAAGGACAAAGATTGGAGGGAGAGTTCTCTTACATATCTAGGCACCTCTTTAGCAGAGCTTTGTGATAAATTTACTGATTTTTAAGTTTGTTGAACTATTACTGTACCTATGTAACTTATTTAGATATATTTTCATGAAATATTAACTTGATGCTTTGGCAAAACTACCCAAATAAATGTCAGTTTTAACCAAAGAAGGAATGATTACAAGAAACAGATTCATAAAGCAATAAAAATGTCACTACCCCAAACTCTCTGAGTGTAGTTGATAAATATAAAACTAAAAAAGATATGTGTAAGGTAAAAATTAGTATTTTCATGGATTAAATGGATCAGAGGGAAACTATAGCTGTTGTTGATTGAATGATGACTATACAGTGACAACTTATTCATGATTCTTAATATATTTAAATTTTCACCTTTAACAAAAATTATGTGATGGGCTGGGGATATGGCTCTATGGTAAAGTTTTTGCTTTTATTCATAAGGCTCTGGCTTTGGTCCCCAGCACCACAAAAAAAGGGAGAGAGAAAGAAAGAGAGAGTGCAAAAGGTATATGATAATACTGTTAACTAAATTTGGTGCTTATATATTCCTTCCATATTCCATTTTTCATAAACATATTACATCTAGTGCGCCTTAGTGGGTCACACATGATTTTGTTTCTGGCAGAATGAGGAAAAAATTTTAAATAGTGCTTTCTTCAAATCCAAGTGAAGCAAAAATGTACATAGGTTTGTACTGCCAATAATTTTCTTATACCTGTTTTTTTATAAATTAAATAATAAGCCAAGTGTGTTGGTGCATGCCTGTAATTCCAGGAGTTAGGAGGATGAAGCAGGAGGATCATTGTAACTTCAAGACCAGTCTGGGCTGCAAAGTGAGCTCAAGGCCAGCCTGAATTGCATAATGAGACCCTGTCTCAAAAAGACAAAAATAAAAAATAAATGAATAAGACATTAGTGGTAAGTCAAGAGACAGTTACCTGAGGAGATTCTAAATTATGTATTCTGTAAATTCAGACTTGTCATCTAGGTAGTAGAAGTGAGGAAGAATGAGGAGAAGTTTCTAGAAACTCCCTATCCTTACTCTTTCCAGTGAGAATATTTTCAATGCCACTCCCTCCTTCTTCCCACAAACTAACTCTGCAGCTCTCATTATTCTGCAGTATGTATTGCATTACAATTATTTTGGCATGCTCCCATAGTTCAGTTTTGAGGTTTCCCTTTTTTCTTCCAATTCTAGCTTTTATTTCTTTCCTCAAAGTTCTTTATTTCCATCTTAGTGTTTGGCATTATTTCCTCCATTAAGCAAAAAACAAATGCTATCGTTTTAATAAGTCATGGCACCACAGAAAGTGAGAGTAAAATAATGGCCACCAGAAGAAAAGGGAGAGTAATATTGGGGAGTAGTGGGGTAATGGCTGATCTCTGAGCACTAAGCTACACTTACAGTAGAAGCGAGAAACTGTAGGGGGCTATTGTACAGTAGGTTGAATACAGGGAACAACAATGCACTATACATTTCAAAAATCTAGACGATTATAAAATTTTTCACCATAAAGAAATAAAAAATGTTTGAGGACATAAATATATATTTAACCTAAACATTATGCAATGTATACATGTTTTAACATTATGTAATAACCTCTCATTAGATGCATATTTTATGTATAGGGCTAAAATAAAAAAATAAAGATAATTAGAACACAGAGACACCAACTTCAAGTCATCTCCACTTCTCCCTTCTGTTTAATAGCTCATATATTATCCACACCCACAGCTTATGATTGGCTTGACAAGAAGACAATTTCCTTCTTGCAGGTAACTGGCACAATTCAACACATAATGTTTCTTAACTAGGATTAGATTCTCCCGTGTAAAACCAGACCCTTGCCATGAAAGAGGGTAACTAATATTTACTGACCATAAAAGGCATCTTGTGAGTAAATATTATCATCTTTAGTTTTACATAAGAGGAAATCTGTTGCTCCAACTGGTTAAGTAATTTGCCTGATGTCACAGGGAAATTAGTAGGGCTAAGCATAAAACTCATGCATGAGTGGCTCCAAATTCCTAGTCTGAAAGATTACAATATTTTCTCTAATATACAGTGCAGCTACCTAAAGTAATCTAGGTTTGTTTTATTTAAAATAAGAATAAAACTTGTCAATACTACTGGAGGTTACCCTGCAAATAGAAAGATGCAACCTTTGGGAAAACAGAACATTTCTTACTTGAATGTCCACTTAAGATGTTATGTACTGGAACATAATGAAACTTGGTTAAGTCAATTTCGATGTAGGTTAAAAGAGATATGAGATATACTAGACTATAAAAGGTTTTATGCTTCCTGTGACTCAAATGATTATGTTTTATCTGAAGCTCATTAACCAAATATAAATTTACATTCATGTGGTTTTCATGTATTAATACTGCCTAGTTTCTTATTAGAAATCTATTCAACATTAGCTGTATCATCAAGCTATATGTTGAGTGAAATAATAAGCCAGTATAAGTTAACCAAAAATTTAGCCATCCAACTAATTGGAAAAATATTTTAATGATTATTAAACTGATTAACCAAGTTGAATGGAATAATAGACCAATGTGTTTAGCAGGAAAATTTTAAGAGTCTGTAAATCATGACAAAAATATCTCTCCTAAATTTCTATGTCTGACATGGGGATAATTTGCCTGCTTTACACTTTCCTAGGTTTGGCCAGGTGAGAGAGAAATATTCAGCTCATTTTCGCCTTCCTGGAATATTCAAGAGTTGCATGCATGCTCATGCATATAAATATACATGAGATTGGGAAAGGGAGAAATCAGTGTTGCCAAGTCACTATGAAACTCCAATATAAATGTGATTTTCTTTTGTTAGCACCTAATTTTAAGTGAGATTGGTATGTGCAATAGGGTGATAAAAGACCTTGCCCAAGTATGACCATAAGTAAGAAAGGTATTAAGTGGCTCTCCAATTAGGTGAATGCCCAGAACTACCTAATTTGTTAGACTGGATTACTAATTCCCCCACCCCATCTGACACTCCTACCTAGGAGTTCAAGTTTATTGTACAGTATTTCTGGTGTATTGCACAAGAATTTTGCATTTCTAACAAGTTTTTGAACAAGACGGATGTTATTGAGCCAGGGGCCAAACTTTGAAAATCAATACACTAAGAGAATTAACGTATGAAAATAGAAATTTAAAATCAACCACTCCTAAAAGGTCATAAAAGAAAGACAAAAATTCATCACTATAATGATCTGGACATGCCAAGTGGAAAAAATACAAAAGACACATTCATTGTAATACTTCATTACTTGACTGTAGAATTGAAGTTCACAGGGTATACAGTAATAGGAATGCTCAAAAAAATTAAAAGTGACTACATTCCACTTTCCTTTGTCACCATGACTGATAAGATTTTGAGGGATTTGAGGAAATTTCAATAGGTTTCCCATTATTTACAGTAACTAAATTTTAATTCTAGTTTATTTATCTGTCAAAGTTTTAGTCCTGGATTTTGAGCTTCCTTAAAGAAAGAGGTTCACACTGATGCCACTTCAGTTGGTTTCCTTGATTGAAAACATGGGTGCTGCTACGGGGAATACATGCTAACTTTGGAAGGAAGGAGTGAGAAACAGAGTTCATGCATTTGGCTTGATATAAATGTTGTTGCTTAAATTTGTTATGTACTTTAATCTTTCTTTTACTTGGACAAAGAAAAATATATGTCCAAGTCTCAAATTATCTGACCAAACAGCAACTGTCTGATCAAAGACCAGATGAATCAAAACCACATTTTAAGAAACAGTACAAAACTATATGCCACTCTGAAGACATCTACACTTACAGGCTTTACAGATATCTAGAGAGATAAATAAAAAGAAGCATAAAATGCATGGTTACCAATGTCCCAAGTCCCAAAATACTTTTTACATCCACAACCAGATATTTCACTATTTTACTGTTAACAAATGCTCATGACTATTACCCCACCTTTATCCCACTGTTGTTAGCCCAAATAAGTGCTTTGCACCATTTCCATGCTTTTGGCAATATTGAAGGAGTCTGACAATATTTGACCCAAATGTCAGTTCTTCTATCCAAGGGAAATCTACAACTCCGGATGAGTTTCAGGTGAGTAAACAAAATGCATTTGCAAAGAAATTGAGAAAGTTGTCTCTTCATTGGTTTAACTTGGTGTAACTGTTTTCCTTGAACTGACAAATGAACTCAAACTGTTGCTTTGAATATGCAGCTTGTGTGTTTTCTCTCCTCTGAATGGGACAAATCAATAAGCTGTTTAATACTGTGTAACCTAAATTGTAGGATTAAATTCCTCCAGCCTCTCCTTTGGCTTTGCATCTAAATGCACCAGGGTCAGTGGTGGGTCATTCAATGCCAGAAAGACTTAAGCCTGTAAGAATAAGAGAAGCAGGATTCCTTCATCAAGGGCAATCGGATAACCTCTAGTAAAAATGTACTTTGCTTTCATCCCCTGCCCTTGCACGTACCCCTTTAAGGTTATTTTCCTCCTACAGAAGAACTATATCTGGATTTTCTCTCCTTGGAAACAATCCCCCTTGTACAAAGCTCTCCTCAACTCTCAAAACCATCAAAAATGATTTAACTACTTTGTGGCTCATTTGCCTTGGGATTAAGGTGAGCACCAATCTCATTAAGCTAAAGTATTAATCAATGGCTTAAGACATTGTTATAATGTCTTTAATTTATAATATGTGAATGAGCAGGCGATTACTGGTAAGAAGAGTGAAAGAACTACACTCTACTGGCAATTTTGAGAAATGTGGCAAGCTGATCTGTGGCATTTTTCATGTGGAATATCTCTCTAAACCACACCATATTGAGTTGAATCTCTGCCTTCTCAACCAATATACTTAATTTAAATAATTTCTTAAAAATAATAAACCCGCTGAGATTTTTAGTTTATGCCTAGAATTCAAAGTCCAACTAATCACTGCTTCCTAATCAAAATATTTGTAGTTGGGTCTTGAGGATTTGTGTGTTCAAAGAATTCTTCCAAACAATTTTGCGAGGCACCCCTACTTAAGAACTTTTGAAATATAGAAATAGGGGCTTTCTGCTGCAGGAGAGTGCAGCAAGTCCAGGTCTACTACAGTTTTTTTTCATAGCATTGCTGCAATAGTCTGTCAGTTCATATAAAATTTTGGACTACTGTGTAAAGAATGCAATACTGATATTCATGATCTATTACATATTTTCTCATTCATTTACTTCTTTCACTGCTTTCTGACCCCATGCATATATAGAATCAGCAGTTTTTTGACTTGTTAAGGGGCCATATAAAGAAGAATAGAGAAAGGCCTTGTAAGACAAAGCAGCCCAGGCCTTCACTAGATTATGTGATTTCAAATGATTATCACCATCTGATATGCCTGGGATAAATTACTCAAAAGTTTATATAATAAGGTAAATTATATGGAGATAAGCAGGGTGAAAAGTAACTTTAGAAAGTTAATTTAAAAATTTCCTTTCTCTATCCTCGTATTTTGTCCAAAATTTTTGCAAAGACTCATAGAAGTCAAGGTTTTTAACCACAATGAGAATTGTTAGTATCTAAAGAAAAGGGTAAGAAATGGAAGTATAAAATAACAATAAAGGAATTTTTCAAGGGAAAGCGAATGTGAAATGCAGATAATATTAGCTGAAGATAGAGGATTAATTTTTCCTTTGCATTTTGATGAACACAAATAAGCCTTTTTACTACAAATTGAATCATATTATTTATGCATATCTGTCACTGAAAAGACTCTGATGGTACATTTAAATTATCATTTTTGATGTCAAAACTATTACAGTTTCACTGGTATAATAAGAATGCATACACTATTAATCTGAATTATCACCATTTTAATTATTCACAATCTGGTATGGAAACTATGATGAGATATTTTATTTTAATATCCCTAAGAAAAGTCAGGATACCTAGGATATGGTAGGTGGAAATAAGCATATTTTTTAATATGTAGGAAGTTTTCCATGTTTGGTAATGGGTTATGTTTGGCATTTAGCAAAATAATAGGAACATTATATTTCTATAGCACAGTGGGACTTTATATCTTTTGTTATTTGACCATAAGTAATTCACTTTCTTCTTGAGTTTTGCCATCTGTAAATTAAAGGTTGATATACAACCTATAGAGTCTTTCTGGCTCTCTCTTACAGTGTACAGTACTTTGAATCTTTACCATCAGCTTTATGAACAATGAATATCAAAATTACAGTTTGTATTAAAGAAATACATTCTCCATCAATTTTCTCCCTATGGTAATAATATTTTATACTATTATAAGTATTAGTGGAAACTTTTGCATGTTCTTTCATGACACAATGACATCTGCATTGCATACTACTAGATTTTATTGTCCCTATTATTTTTGTAAGACTGAGTCTTAGGTTAAATGACCCATCTTCTTTCCATTCACTTCATGAAGTTAAATTTGGATCTGGGCAACACTGAAGCATACAGTTTCCACTGTGGCATGGTGAGGGACAACCTGATTATATAACGATAAATATTGCATACTCCTAACTTAGGCCAAAATAAATTTCTAAATAATTTTTTGTTAACTAAATATGTTGTATTACATGAATCTAAACTGATATCTACCTGGTCATATCTCTTGCCTAAATTTTTGAGAGAAGAGCTTTTCCTATTGAATTCTGTAGCCTAGTATCTACAGCACATTAATTTATTTGTTCTGGTTTGTTCTGAAACTTATATTGTGATCTGGACACATTGCTGCTGAAACATTTTATATAAAATTTATTATTTTGTAAAGTTAACTCTCAGTGAGACAATTTAAGTGAATTATTCTTAAATATTTATCATCCAAAACAGGGACTTCATGAATGGCTAATTTCTCATATACTTTCTAATATTCCTCCTAAGCACCATGTAATTTGTCTTTGCCAATTGAATAATCTGTCTTTACCAAAAAAGATTCTTTGGGCCTTACTGGAGAAAAACAATAATATTGCTGAAAGTGGAAGAGTTGTGTACACTAAAATCTTATCACAACAATTCTTGGGAGGTTAGTGGAAACCACCTTCCAGGTCACTGCTGATATATATCATGTAGCATGGTGCTCTCCTTCGTATTTAACAATTTAGTAGTTATTTTACAGCATAGTTACAAATGAGGGTTTTGGCTTTAAAGCTAGCTCCATCCCTCTCTGTAAGACTTGAGAGATGGGAGATAGATGATAGTGTCTATAGATCTACTTCTCTCTCTCCTGAGCCTCTTAGAAATCCAGAAAAAGCCTACCTAGCAATTCTACATCAATGGAAGATTTCCAGTATAGTGTTGCTCCTTTTTAAAATCTTAAAGTTGCAAGAAGCATCATTTTGTAGAGATTGTAAACTATCTTTGAAGGAACATTTGAAAAACAGAGAAAATAGTACAGTCTCTGGGTCATGCTAATTGAATTAGTAGGAGCACAATGAGATGATTAATTTTAAAGAAGTTCTGCTGGTAATCAGCCTCAATTCCACACTATACACAGATTAGCCTTACATTTGCATCCTTCCTTAAGGAAAATTTCCAAAAACGATAGGTGCAAGGGGTGATTTAACACACAACACATGGAAATAGACCACATTTGATGAGGTGCTAAACAGCAACGTTGAACTTTTTGTAATCAATCTGAAGACTGAAGCTAGTGGTAGCCTGGTCTGTTCAGTAGAATATGGCTTTCATACAAATGTCAACATTTATACTTATTACAGCTGCACTAGTTGTTCAGACTCATATTAAGTACAATTAAACTGAAGAGTGACCTGTCTGTTCACCAGTTCACAGCCCTTCTCCTTGAGCAGTAGGAAACAAAAAATTCCTAGTAACTTTGATTCTCTTCCCTACCCTAGGAAGCTGAGCACTTCTTGGTCTGTAAAGATAAACTTCTTTCCTTGACCCAGCCACTCAGGGAGGAAAGTATTCACACCGAATTAGTAACCCCAACAAGCTTCCAGCAGAGGAACTTTGCTATGGAAATCTGAAAGAGGCACAAAATACTGGCTATAAGAAGTGAGGAAGAGTAGCAACTATTGTAGGGCCAAGAGACCACCTCCTCTTCACCCTTTGATGCTTTTTAGATAGACCAATCCAGCATTCTGTAGCACACCAAAGCAGGTGAAATAGGCCTTCTCCCTCTTATTTCTTAACACAGGGTTAGATGGAGGTAAATCCATGACCTGAGTAAAGCTGGTTCTGTGTAAAAGTGGCAGATAAAAGTAGAGAAAATATACAGTAAAATTCAAATTTTCAACAAACATAATTTTAGTATAAATATACAATTTTGGAATATACTTTTATTAATTATTTGCTTTTCCTCAAAATTCAAATTTGACTGGATATCCCGTGTTTTCATCTTCTAAGACTGGTAACTCCAGTTCTAAGGTCTGTTAAGTCCTTCTATGTTTCTCCTGTTTTATCCTCATACTGTACTTCTTCCGTACCTATCTTATCATCAAAGCTTTGGAATATCAAATTTGAATAAAGAAAACCACAAAATACAGAGTCTGCCAACAAAATGTGATGCAGCAGAATGTTTCTGAAGGAAAAATTTAAAAAGTGGTGTGCATTATCTCATTCTTGTCCTCAAAGCTTTTCAGAATGAGCAGGTGGATTGAGACTAATGAAAATTGCTGGGACCGACATTTTATGCTGCATATTTTAATGGAAATAGAAGGAAAGTTGCATAAGCCTAAGTACAATTCCTAGGCACTCTTACCATAATTCATACAAACTGCATTTTAGCTTTCTACAAAGTCTGTAATGATATATAAAATGTGAGTAATTGGCAAGATTTCCAACTTTGACAGAAACCAAATGGTATGAGCACTTACAAAAGTAATTGAAAGTACGTAAATATATTTTTAAAAATCTGCTTTGAAGAAGAACATCCTTTGCCTTTTAAAAAAGTACACATTCTCCTGTTTTGTTGAGAGTGAAGAATGCTTTAAAGCTCAGCCTAAACTGAATTATGGAAAAATACTTTAACATTTTTTTCTTGAAACAAATCATCTTACCTAAATTAATTGGCCAAATTTTAGTGAATTTCTGAAAACTCCCAACTCAGCTCATCTGTTACTTATGCCACTTCTAGATCCAAAAGAGTGGGGGGAGTTGGGGTTTTACCTGGAAATTTCTGACCTCATGCCAGAACATCCCCTGAATGGCCTCAAGGAGACAAGTAACAGTGGGCTACACTTCTTTAATTTCTTTCCCTTGTGCTCAGGCATTGAGATACATCTGAGATGTCCTTAACAGAATTTTGGATGCAAGGTAAAACATCTATTTTCATTTTAGTAAGGTTACTTGTATCAGATGTCCACAAACATTTTGGTAATTCCCATCAAATAACCAATCATGTAGTTGTGTTTATGGTTTTAGTGGGTTGGTAGAAAGTATTAAGCCAATATTTATATTGCACTTGCTAGAGTAAACACAGACTCTGCTCCCTAAAAGCACTAACACTCCATTTTATACTTCTCTTCTACTAGATTTCACCTTTCTATTCATGTCTACTACTTCTGCCCTAAGCACAATTGATGAAAGGATAACTCTATCTTTTAGTATAATATATTCTTCAAATATTTAAATTAAGCATATACATAGGTCTGGTTGTATATGAGCTTTCCTGGACATCAAACTAGAAAAGCACCTAGAAAATCAAGACAAATTGGTCAAAATAAGTGTGTGTGTGTGTGTGTGCGCGCGCACGTGCGTGCACTTGCATATCTGTGTGCATCAGATAGTACAGAGTGTGAAAAAATCACATTACTAAAATTTTTAGAGTTTAAAATTCTGGGTCATTAATTTCATTTGAAACTTGATAAAATTTAAGTTAGCTAAATAACCTGTTACAGCAACTGAAAAATGTGTGTGAAAGGCTAAGAGAAGCAAGATCATTTGCAGGTTCTTATTTATATGTGTTTTTCTTTCTAATGGATGCCAATTTTCCAAGTCAGGAAATATTTGTACATGTTCTAGGCATCTTCCTGAAGGTATGAGGCTGTCTTGAAAGTATCCTTATATTTGGTCATGCCAGTAACACTACAGCAAACTACAGTATCTTGAGAAAAAATATACTCTTTCAAACTCCCTAAATGACTCATTCAGCAGAGTAATAAAATAGGCTAATATTTCTCTCCTTTGGACATGTTTATCTCTACACAGTGCCATCTTTTTAAATAGAATAGAGAGTCACTTAGGTGGTCCAATTTTGAAAAGTTAACCTATCTCCAGCATTAGCTCAATGGCCTGTCTTTAGTCAATCCCTTCCATCAAGAAACACATATACAGAGGTCTTCGCTAAAATCTATAATTTAGGCATGGGTCAATTTTGCACTATTTTAATTCCAGTAGAATTTATACATTCACTCTTCTATAAAATATACTGTGCTTGTCCCAAAAGAGATTACAAGGATGACTCAGTCAAATTTTATGTATGCACCAAAAATTTTAATACTATATATTTGTAAAATTGAAATAATTTTAATAAACAAAGAACATGAGTTGGCAATATTTAAAAATTCTGTATTGAAGCTTTGTTTGATATTTTTCCCAATGTCCTTGTGTTTAATATGTTCACTGAACTTTACTATGCACCCTGGGAATGTATTCAAAATAAAAATGATCTGGGTCCCACCTCCTGAATAACTTTGCAAAGTAATTTTAAAGACTAATGAATCTTTAGTCACTTTTTCTAAGGCCTATCACTAGTTTTATATTGTCATTGGAATGTCTTATTTTGTGACAAGATAAAAATACTTGGGTGATCTCAAACTCTTATAAAGGCTAACCACCAAGAAAGTCTCCAGCAGAAAGTTCTGTTGAAACCTGCTTCCTCATATAATGAGAACAATATAAGGAGAATTTTACTTATACAGCTTACCTGGTCTTCCCTTCTTCATCTTGGAATCAAACCCTTATTGTTGACATCCACCTGTTCAACTGTCTTCTGCTGCCAAACTCTAGCTTCCAAAAGCATAGCTATTTAGCTCATACATGTAATTTATTCCAGACCAGACTCTAGGAAAAGTTGTGCTCTTAGTTGGGTAACAAACAAAAGTCCCTTCAGTTGTATACATTCTACTCTTTGCCCATACTCCTCAAAATACATCTATTAGAAAGCACACAATTTTTATAAACTTATTATTTTTTAATCACCGATCAGTTAGCAATTACTCAAAAGGAAGGCACTAATTTTCAATAATCCATCAGTGTCTTCCTCCTCCATTGAACTCCCCTTTGTAAGTATTAACTAAGAAAAAAATATCCCTGAGTCTGAACGTGGGTCTTTGGCCCCTAGAAGAGAGTAAAGGGATGAGTGCCAGCACTTCTCCTTACTTTTCCAGGGCTTCCAGGAATCTAAGCAAGCATGAAATCATGAGCTTCAAGTGTCCAATGCAACATACCTGCTTATCTCCATTCATTTCTGAAATTCTATTCAGTTTCAGAAAAGGACCCACAGATTTCACTCTCTTAGTGACCACCTTGAAGGGAACCAATATGCTGGAGGGATACATCATTAATGATCTCTATCACTAATCTCAACTCACCACTTTTCTTTGAAGATGAACACTTTTGCCCTGGACTGACACCTTTTACAACTGAATGTTCTAATTGAGAATGTTTTGAAGGTTGGACATGCTAAGATGAGTATAGTATAGTAGGATTAAAAAAACACACCTAAGGCATAAGCAAATTTGATTTGACTCATGACTTCACAATTTACTACTATTGTTAATTTGTTTTTAAATTTAAACTTTTCAATTCTCGCCTCCATATTTGTGAATGAGAAGATGATGATAATGATAGTACTTACTTCATAATTATCTTATGAAAATTAAATGTAATGTAAATGTAAGGAAATGCCTGAACATGACAAAAATACATTAGCAAGATTGCATTCTTCAAAATATACAATTTATATTTTTATAAATCCAAAAATGGCCCATGCATTTCAACATTATGTAAAGAATATAATCTCTTAGCATATGTTTAACTTCAGAAAATTCATTCTACAATAACTTACAAATTTCACAAACTTAGTCAAAATGTAACTTGTAGGAAATTGGATGCATCCTAAGGCCATAACATTACATAAGGTAAATCAGACACAGAAGCTTAAATATTGCCTCACTTATATGACAAAATCAATATATAAATGAAGTGCAAAATAAGAGAGAAAATAGGAAAAAAGGCTATCATAGACCAGCAAAGACAATGTGTCTAAATATGTACCTTGACTTAGTGTTATGGTCATATGTGTTTTACATGGGTTTTTGTCTATTAGTCTGGTTGTTAGGCTGTATGTATAATTAACTTTATAAAGACTTAAAAATAAATGCATCTGATACTGACAAAAAAGGAGGGGCGGAAGTGAAAGGGAAAAATAAGAACTGGTCTTTATAATGTACATGAATCAATTCCCCACAATGAAAGCAATCATTATGTACTGCAACATGTAATAATAAAAATTATAAATAAATAAATAAAAATATGTAAATTAAATAATGCAAATTAAGGAATAATGCAAAATAAGGAATCAGTAAAATGTTGCCCACTTTTAGGACTTGAAGGTCGCAATCTCTAAAAGTGATCTAATTACTTTAATGAGTGCTTATTTCAAATACAGAACTGTGAAGTTCATTTTGTGAAACTGGTAATTCACATAATATAATTTGATCATTTTCAATTCCTTTGCACCTTCTTGTTTTCCTCTTCCTTCCCCTGACTTTTGTCAATACTCCAAAAGTAAAGTAACTAATATTTAAATATCTATCTTTTCTGCCATCCACTGTGCATGCATATAACTTCATTTAATCTAAATATTTTTCCCTCAGAGTCAAAGTTGACCTTCTCTGAAAACTCTTAGACTTGTCCTTTTTGATCATGGTGGTGGTTTTGTTTTGGTTTTTGCTCTTCAGAGTTAATGATTTATACAAAATGTTAATGCAAGTGCTTAGAATATAATCAATTTTCTTTTCCCCCAGGGGACTCTGAACAGTCCAAATTTCTTTTCCTTGCCATAAAGAGACTCTGCTTTGAACCATGCATGGTGGCACATGCCTGTATCCTAGCACTTGAGAGGCTGAGACAGGAGGATTGCCATGAGTTTGAGTCCAGTCTGAGCTATGTAATGAGTCCAAGGCCAATCTGAAATACATACGGAGATCCTGCCTCATCAAACCAAAAAATAAATAATAAATACCAAATTAAAAAGAAGAGATTTTGTGTAAAATGAAGGACTTAAAAAAGATTTGTTATTTTTCTGGCAAATATTACAAATAAACTACTACCAAATCATTATTTCTCAAATTGAAGTGACATAACTCATATATAATTTCTCTATTATTTTTCTGTTAAGCAATAAATGTACTATAACCTACATACAGGTGAACAGGAAAATATAAGACTGCAAGTTAGAGAAATGCTTAAATACTTTGACATTTTTTGATATTTTAATTTGATCTGCTGGTAGGCTTTTTGAAAGATCCTGATTTCAGATTAGTTCCAGCAACATAAAATTTTAAGAACTTACCTTTACTTTGACACTCTCAGAGACTTACAGTGGCATAATGCTTTCTAAATTTCGGTACCACTTGCAAAAGTGCCTTAGATGCTGATACAGAAGTATAGTAGAATGTTGGAACATCCTAAAACCAAGTTAAGACTCATTTCAAGTGTGAGGAATTATCTTAATATTATTTTCCAATGTTTCCACTTCATGAAATGTGGTGATGGCCTAATTAACCAATTCTTAGTGGTCAAAAACTAGAGGATAAAAGAAAACAAGAGATTTTCATATTTCAATGAATTCTAATAAATTTACTCTGCGAACCTCACTAAAATTTCTATATGTATGTTATATATGACCATAATTATATATGTTATGTATATGTGCTTTATATAGCATATGTGGTATACATATGCCCAGATTCTGGTAAAAAATGCATTTTTTTATATATCAATTATACTTAAAGTTAGTAACACTCCCCACCCATCCATACCACACTTTATAACAGTTTATAAAAGCTTTTCTACTTGAAATTTATTAAGATTGATATATTAAAAATCAATTTAAATATATAAGCTAAGTATCAATTAGGTAATTTTCATGGAATTTTTTTTCTAGTACTGGGTATTGAATGCAGGGCTTTAGCACTCAGCTACATCCCTGACCTTTTTTTTTTTTTTTGGTGTGCTTGAATTTGTGATCCTCCTGACTCAGCTTCTCACCGTTCTGGGATAACAGGCATGCTCCCCACACACTGGGCTATCCATCTATTTTTAAGTGACTGTATTATCCCTAATGCAGAGAATAGTATCTAATAATTTTTTTAATGAGGATGACTTTATCTAATTGAACAAAGTCACTATGCTTTAAAGAATTTATTTGTTTTGTCTACTGTTTAGAAATATATATTTGTCTTCAAACATTCATTTAAATTTGTCTTCTGTGCAACTCTTTATAATATAAACTAATTAAGTAGTTACAAAACTAAATAATTGTTTTTGTGTTACCCCAACCCACTGACTATAGAATTTGAATTGTTCACATCTTTATCTGTGAATTTCGTATACAGATTACAATTGTGAAAATGTAATTATGGCCTCATGGGTTCAGAAATCCCACATGTGATTTTTACGTTCATCTTTCCTTCCTATCTTATTACCACACTGACTGCTTCTTTCTCCTTCAAAATGTATTGAGATGCAGGAGTAAATTTTTGTGTAACAGGAAAAAAAAAGATGAGCCAGGAAGACCTGGGTTATATTCCACAGTTGGAGAGAAGTCATGGCCCAGACAGAAATATTTAGTTTTCTCCAAGCACTTCCCACTGATTTAGTCCCCCGAGTCTCTAGCCTATGTTGCTTCCTTTTATCCCATGGCAAATATTCAATGTTCTCTTACTGAGTAAAAACTTGTTTTTGGAGTCTCACATGTTAGAAACTTAATTAAAATTTCTACATCCAAGAAAAAATAAACTACATTCACATTTCCTTTCTTTTGCCCAATCTTACCCAGATTTTCTGTTTCTTCCTGTAACTCTTCAATACTTACTGAACTGTGAGGTTACAGTCATATGGAAAATACCTCCTTCTTTACCTCTATTAAAACCAAAATCAGTAAAAAATTCCCCAAAATGATACTGATCATCCTAACACCTAGTACCTACCCCAATGTTTGGGACATAGTTTTCATTCAATAAATATGTTTTAAACATTTTTACCATGGTAAGTTTTCAACATTCAAAGCAGTGTTCTTATTTGATGGATAAATCTAATATTTCCTAAACTAAAGCAGCCTGAACTTACTTAAGAAGAAGCAATCTTTACTTTTGAGACACATTATGACAAAGGACCAATGTCAGAAGAAGAAGGTGGAACCAAGAGGAAGCTATGGGCTTATGGTGTTGCACTCTGAAGACACAACTACCCAATATTGCAAGAGGTTCCTTTAAGATTTAGTTTAGATCCTGCTTCAGAGGTTTGCAATGTATAATGAAATGGACAATGTTATGTGCTTTATACATGCTCAAGCAATATTTGTTGGCTGACTTAATTGAATTTTATTTACAAAATGGCAAGGAATTAAGGAAAATTTCCTGCCTAAAAAAGGCATTCACAGTGCTAGACATTTGGTAGGCAAATAAACAGTGTGATTTCAACCTAAAGGGAAAAATACTCAAATCCCCATCTAATGAGCCTACTGGTTAGGAAACCTAAATGTCAGCACCATGTTTCTGAAACTTAATTTAAAATATAATAAATTGCATGTCATCAACTTTCAGGACAACATTTCTTTTCCACTTATATTTCCATTCGCTGCCCTAACTTTAAATTCAAAAAATGGAAGCAATAAACGTAAATCTCACCTGTCTGTTGAGATTTGCAATTGAAAACAATGCGTCAAATGGTGATTTCAGAAATCAAATTTTAGAGTGACATATTGAATAACATAATGAAAAGAAATTTCCATACTCAACAGTGCACTTACAAGGTGCAAAATAATTCAGGAATTTGCTCTTCACTATAATGCCACACCTTCATATACTGTATCTAAATTTGAGATATTTGTAGGAAAATGGATACACCTGGAAAATACAATGTTAAGTGAAGTAAATCATACACACAAGTAAATACCATATGGTGTTTCTCATTTCAGTAAGGCAAAGTACAAATAGAAAGCAAAATAAAGGTGGATAGAAGCAAACAAGGAGATAGATGTTTTGTAGGTGGGAAGAGTTCGAGGAGAATGAGGGTGAGGGGAGGGCAAAAGTGGAAGGGGATCTAAAAAAAATTTGAGATTTGTCAGCTGTGCCAAATACCCTCACTGAATGTAACATTATGCATGATAAACATGGATTGAGGATAACAACAGTAAGAATGAAAATGAGGAAAAAAGACTTAAAGAGGAGGGTGGGTGAGAATGGGAAGGGGGTTAAACAAGAATCAAGTTGAGTTATATACATGCACCTACTACTCCCTAAGATGAATGTAAAACTTCATGTACTGCAAACATGTACTAATAAATTAAAATTTAAAAAATAAAAGGGCAAGGTGCTTCTCTAATCTCTTAAGGATAGATGTAAACTGATGTTTGAAATACATCTTTTTTTCTTTTATTATTATGTTTCAAAGAGAGAAAAGTAAAAATAGAAACAAAAGTTTTAGAAAAATAATAAATTTCAGGTAGTTCTTTCCATCAGCATTTAATTGTAATGCAACTAGGTATTAAGCATATGTGATGATTAGGCTCTATAATCATCTATAGATATGTATTACATTTCAGGAGACTTTTCCATTAATTGAATGGGTTCCTTGACTTTTTATTCTTATTCTTTTTTCTACCCATGTTTCTTGCAAATGGCAACGTGGGAACAGGTGACCAATGTTAGCAGTATAGTTGAGACCTCATGAAGTTCAAAGTGAATTTTCATTCTGAAAATCCACTTTATGGCTTTAGTTTGCTAGTGTTATGTTTAACAAAATGGTTTTAGATAATAACATTGTAATAAAGCAACCCTATCTTACCAATATAACTGCTGCACAGTTTTACCTTTACAGTGGATGTCATAATATTTACTAAGCTAAATAACAAGACTTGCTGTCAGGTAGTGAGTTAGACAGGGAAATAGAAAAACATGGTGAAAAACATTTTATTTAGTGAGGTGTGTACCTACCCCAATTAATAGCCAATAATCAAGTTCTATTTTGTAAGGTGATGGAGTCATAGGATTTATTATTTTTATTATGCTGATAACAGAGTAAGAATAGCTTACATTTTACTGTGTTTCAGATGTGAACTGTGTTGTCTTAAACCCATAAAAAACTCTGGAAGTTATTTTGTCTAGTACAATTACAATATAGCTGAGGAATTGGGACTAGAAAAAAGAAAAGTAAAGTGAAATGTTCAGTGTCAGTGGAAGGGTCAGCTTTCACTGTGCCACTCTAAAGAGTCAGTCTCTTTCTTAATATTTCAAAACATAACTGTGGTCTCTTTGTAACAATTGCTCTTCAGTAAATTTGTTTTTTCATTAAACCATTGCAAAGGTGAGTTCATTCTAATTTTTGCAAATATTGCCTCACTCGGCCAATTACTAAATATTCCTCTTATGCAACTGTGATTCATAACTTGTGAGACTGGTAGCTAAAGGTGATGAGAAAACTATGCTATAGCTACCAGGAAAGGAAGCACTAGTTCTTTCTCCTACAAAAAGAGAGAGGAAAGCAAAACCCACAATTTCAAGTGGAGTTTATATTGGCAAGAGGCGAGAGAAGCTTGTAGGTTATGTGTCTAATTAGAACTCAAAGAAGGAAGGGAAAGGGGTTACAATCTGGAGTGTGACACTCAGTCTTTATTTCAGTGTGCATAGACTTCAGCAGATAGCTGGAACCTTGCCAGAGAGCAAAGTCTTAGAAACAAGCTTAAAGACGAAGGAAACCTAACTAAAACAAATACCAGCAGATGATGTGGTTAGTAGTAGCACTGAAAAAATAAAGGACACTGACATTAGTTTTGAAAGGTATTGTGCTTCCATTTTTTTGTATAAATTACTTACATAGCAGTTGATATATATATATATATATATAATGCTTACATATTGTTACATATGTAAATGCTTACATATTCTTTATCAAAATAATATAACTACAGATAACAAAATATAGGCTATTAACATACACAATCTAATACCTCATTATTTTGACCATGTAATTCACTATCAGCAGAAGGCTTAAACATAACTACAATCAAGATATATACATAAGAAGGAATACTTAGGATTTTAAGTTGAATTCATGATATTATATAATACTGCTTTATAGAACAATAATATACTGATTATGTAATGCATTTGCATTTTTATTTTTTACCACTTAGCGTGCTACTGAAATTTTCTTTATAATAATAATAATAATAATAGTGATAGAAATCACTACCTTTTAATAGGCATCTACCATAAGTCAAAAATTTTATAGTTTCTAAATTTTATCAGATCTTTAAAAGTATTACTTGATTCATCTTATAAATAAGAAAATTTGCACTCAGAGAGTAACTGCCTTATTCAAGGTCATTAGTGATTAATGACAAGTGGGGACTAAATTAGGTCTGCCTAATTCAAAGCAGGCTACCTTCCCCACAACACACTACATTTCTGCTGTGATGAATATCTGTGTATTGTTTTTTGTATCAGGAACCAATCTCATGACCTAGCGCTTGCAAGGTAGCTGCTGGGCCACTGAGTTACATCCCCAGTTACATTCCCTGCCCTGTATACCTTTTATATCTGAGATACTATCATATATTTCCAAGTCACAGTGAATATTTTAAAATTGTTTATTACATACATCAAATTGTTCCCAGTAATGGCAACATCAATATAGATATCAACATACCCAACATTTTTTCCACAAGAAATTTAATTTGAGAGAGGAAAAAAGGTTTCAAATCACTGATTGATAGAGGGAATTCTTTTTTTTTTTTTTTTTTTTGTACCAGAGTTTGAACTCACGAGCTTGCATTTGCCAAGCAGGCACTTATGCCACCACTGAGCTAAACCCTCAGCCTGGGAAATTTTTCTGATGTAAATAAAGCAGTATGCATCTATCTTGTGTAGTATATTTTTTCCTTTAAAAATCTGATGCTAAAGAGGGTTCTCTATTTCCAGATCTGACTAGGTCCACATGAAACTCTTAGGAATTACAAACTTGTTCAGAATCTAGCATAACAGTGAAGGTTTCAGGAATAATCAGTTAAAAGTAATGGACATGGACTTCTCACTTCTGAAGAGGATGTGAAATCTGGAAAGAGTACCACTCCCATCCTTACAATAATTTAAAAAAAACCTGAATAATTTAAAAATTCTCAATTTTCTTTAATGTAGAAAGAAATATCACAGCAACCAACTGGTATCAATTCTGAAGAAAAACATGTTCCTACAAAGAGGGATGGATGCGTCATGAATAGTGGTTCATCTGTGGCGCAGGGGTAAGACAAAGGCACCAAAGAAGCAGGTTTAAACAATGCAACCATTTTTAACAAATTGCTAAGATCCAAAATGTGGGGTTGTGTGAGAGTAGCTAAACCTTGATGGCCAGAGATGGGGTAATTTACACACGCACACACACACACACACACACACACAGAGACAGAGAATGAGAGAAAGAGAAACAGGAGAGAGAGGAGAGAGAGAAAAGAGAGAAAGAGAAAGAGAGAGGAGAGAGATGAGAGAGAGAGAGAGAGAGAGAGAGAGAGAGAGAGAGAGAGAGAGAGAGAGAGAGAGAGAAACAGAGGCTTTTCTGGATAGATTTATGATTCAGGCCTAATGAAGAGAACCACCACAGTGGAAAAGGCATGAAACTCAGTCCAGTTCTTTACCTGTAAGGAGTATAAGTCCTACATCCTAGAGGAAAAAAGTAGTAAATCCTATTCCCTCTGAGGTACAGATGAGGATTTATTGCAGTTGGGGTAAGGTAAAAAAATAATAATAAAGTCCCTGAGTCCCAAGGGAAGGGTAATAATTAGTTCTGGACCAAAGCTATTAGACATTTGTCCTGCCATGAAGAGAAGGGCAGGATAACTACAAAAGCCCCACTGCTATGACCCAGTGGCATAGGTTCTATTAAGACTGAAGTTGATTCAGAAAAACAGAACTGTTCCTTGCTGGGCACCAGTATGTTAAGGTGCAACAACAGTGCGCCCCTAGAAGGCCAGAGCATGGGGAGGTAAGCTTTCTGAGGCACACACAGACAAGGAAAGTCTCAAGTTGAGAAAAAGCACAAACACTGACAAAACTCCCAGGAACCCTCCTAGTCTAAACACAAGGAAATAGACAAATTTGAAGGTGGTAGTAAACTGAGGGTAACCATAGCAACAAAATAACCCATTTTATCTCCTTTTAAATTGACTCAACTTCCCACATTAACCAACAAATTAGCCCATTTCATGTCCATTTTAAGGAATGAACACTCTTTCTTTCAACTTTAGCTTTTTTTGCATATTATATATGGTATTCAATGAAATTCTGAGATGCCTAAAGAAAAAGGTTAAAAAAAGCCCAATTGCAAGAGAGGAAACAATCAACATAAACAGCCTTCAAGATGATTTAGATATTGACATTATCAGACACAGAATTTAACAAAACTATGATACATGAAAGGTTTTTGTGAAAATATGAAAATCATACATGAACAAGTGCAAAATTTCAACAAGGTATTAACTATAAATATTTCAAGTACATGTTAAAAATGAAAACAGTAATAGAGATAAAAATGTCTTTTTTATTCACATTATTTAGCTTTAAACAGCTAATAAAGGAGTCAGTGAAAGTGAACATATGAAAAAAGTGGTATAATCTGAAACATGAAAAGACAATGAAAATACACACACACACACTTCAAAATGGAGCATACATGGGCAGTGGAATAATGTTAATAGTCTGTCACACATAAAAATGGGATTTACAAAAAAAACCAAAGAGAACAAGGCAGAAGAAATACCTAAAGAGATTTAAAAAAAAAAACCGAGAACTTCCATAAACAATAATGTATGTTAAACTACATACTCAAGAAATTCTGACAGCACAAAACATTTTTAATCCTGGCCTCATATCGCTGGTAAACATTTCATAAACACAGGCACACACACTAACAATAACAAAAAACTCTGTGAATGTTTCACCTTTAAACTTCTGAATAACAAAAATGAAGAGAAGAGTTGTAAAAGTGGCCAGAGGAAAACTGCAATGAAACAAAGATAAGAATAACAGGAGAGCTCAGAAACTATGTAAACTAGAAGACAATAGAGTCATATCTTTACAGTGCTGAAAGAAGAAAAAAACCTTGCAACCCACAATCCTATGCTCAGTGTAAAAATGTTTCAGAAGTTAAGGGGCAACAGAATTATTTTTTGTTTATTTTTGGAACCAGGGATTGATCTCACAACTTCACACTTGCCAGGCAGGTGCTTATGCTACTGAGCTCAATCCCCAGCCCTAATGGAAATATTTTTTACACAATACTAGAATCCCTTAACTCAAGGAAATGTTATAGGAAATTCTTTAAGCTTCGGTTTTTTTATGCCAGATAGAAATGTGGATTTGCATAAAGAAATGAAAAAGCCAGAAAAAGTTAAATTGAAGATTATTTTTAGTTACACTAAAATGTAAGTGACTATCTAAATAAAAATGGTAGTAATAAGTATAGGAAAAAGAATAAGTATATTAAGTATAAGGAAAATATAGTAGTATTGTAAGTTTACATCATATGTGAAAAAAATATAACAATCATGCCCATAGCACACTGAGACATATAGTTAAAGTGGCTGAATGTATCTTGAAGGTATATATTGAAATTTTTCATTGTTTGTTCAAACCCACATACTTTAAGAAAGTAAATTTTACTCTTTGTTAATATATCTCAATAAACCCTGATTTTTATTTACTTTGTTAGTCCATTTAAAATAAAATTTATTTTATTATTTGTTTGTTTTTTGTAAGAATCTTTTTGGTGTATGTCTTGCACTGAGTGACTACTTTGGAGATAACTACACAGTGTAGTGACTATTGTCACTCTCTCATCATTTGGTTGCAAAAATTTGTTTAATTTTTCAATAAAGTAAAAAAAAAAGGAAACTTGGCTCTTAGAAAAAGAGATTCTCATGCTCTACTTACCTGTTGGCCCTCTTTACTTTTCTTCTTTTTACTGCATCACTGTTCTGATAAATGATTATTTAAAAATACATCTTGTGTTTTCTAATTCCCCCTTTACTTCTTACCTTAATTTTGAGGTTATTTTTACAATTTGATGTTGGAGACAACTCTATATCTTTGAGTCAGAAGAAACACACACCAGGGATTAAAATATGTATAGAGCTATGGAAATTTTAAAACTGTCATACAGAAATGGAATTCCAGGCTATGAATAAATTATATATATATATATATATATATATATATATATATATATATATATATATCTGACCAAGATCACACAATTTGTAACTAACGATTGAGTATGTGATGCAATTATGATAGTATAAATGATACATTTTGTCTTATTATATAATTGTCTGCAGCTATTATTTTTGTTTAATAGAACAACTCTCCATCATAAAACTGGCAGTTTTACAGTTCCCTATACTCACCAACATTCTTTCTGCTTGTGGTATCTAACCTCATGCTATTTCTGCTATGCAACTTCTATGGTATAGGTGCTTTTCTGTAAGGTTTAAAAACAAGATGTGGTATTTGTATACAATGGAATACTACTCAGCTATAAGAAGGATATACTTGAGACTTTTATAGATAAATAGATGCAACTTCATACCATACTCATAAATGAAGTGAGTCAGATTTACATGTGTAAACATTGTATTGTCTTCCTAGTGTAAAAAATGAAAGAGTAAATAAAATCCAAAAGGTACAACAGCTTTTATGAAAGTGAAAGGGGAAGAGATTTTTCTCAAAAGGAATCTACAATTTGGATGGGGGAAAGGAAAAAAGAAAGAAGGGAAAAGATTATATATCACAAGTTAGATAATGGTACTACTAATCTCTGTTAGCTCATCAAAAGAAATGGTTTGTGTGATAATTTTTTCATGCCTGTACTGAGCAGCTATCCAAATATAACAATACACAATATATTAACTGATTTGTTAATCTCCAAAAAAAATCTTTCCAATCTAAGCGGGATGGATGAAGTAAAAGAGAAGCCCCTTCTGGGAAGACGTAACTCCAGAGCTCAAAGTCTCGGCAAGCAAAAGGCTTTCTTTTGAATAAGAAAAAAGAGACTTCTTCTAGGCCTACACCAGGGCACCTGTACACTATATATATATATATATATATATATATATATATATACACACACAGTGATGTCTACACTAAAGATCAGCTAGCTGTGGGACAGTAATTTTGGTTTTGAGGAACAGGCCTAGGGAAGAGAAACACTGAATTTGTATAGATTTTATATAATGTACAGATTAAGAAAATGCCAATCTCCCATTAGAAAGTGGGAGAAGGGTAGTTGACTGAGATGGTAGGACTACTAAAGCACCTCAACCCCAAGCTGACCCTTAATAATATCCCTGTTTCCTACCTACACTGCATTAACATCACCCTCCACAAACATGTTTTTTCTTGGTTACCTCATATTTGTCCCCTTGGCATCAGTTTAACTGTCACTTTCCAGGGAGCTTGAGATTAACACTGATCCTAATTAAAAACCCCAAGTCTATGCTTTTATATCAGTAGGAATTATCTTGCACACAAGTATTGCAATTGATATTATGCCATTTTTGTGTGCATATGTAGTATCCGTGGCTCCATTAAACTTTTATCTGTAAGACATATGTACACTTAAATACTTCTAGACCATAAACCCTAGTATAGTAGTATAGTTTCATTATTTCACCTCAGACACTATTAAAAAAGACTCATAAATATTTAGTGTTTAAATGCATTATCATTAAATATATGCAATATTTTTGTTGTTAGATTCTCCAGCAAACTTTGTCACACACATATACACATCTATATATAATTTGATATAGAATATTCTGAAAATTCTGCTTGTAATAACATTCTGTTTAAAGTTCAATATGGGTAACTAGGAAGTCAGGGATGTGTACTATAAAACAAATAATGTTTTTACTTGGTCACATCTTACTTGAATTAGTTCCCTTTTCCAATGTCGTGACTTTAATTTTCTGCTAATAACTTTTAGATATCATGTTGGTTCAGTTGGTTCATGATAGAATAACCAATCCATTCATTTTACAATAATAAACAATGATTTTTACAGATGTCACTGAGTTATCTTAACTTGATATGCTATAGCAAATTGAATGCTATATACTGTCATTATTTAACTTGCAGTGTAAGGATTAGGGTTTGATTTACAATTATTGATGCTATTACAAATGAAGAATGAATAATCTAGCTCTACTTACCAAATAGATTCTTCCATAAGTACCAAGGCCAATGGTCTTATCTAGTGAGAATATTCCAGTTGGATCCTGCAAAAACATAAAACATAACTTGTCAATCTTCTCTGGTAAAATTCCAATCTGCCTTGTTTCTTTAGAATTAACTTTGGAAGAAACTAAGTGTCATTTCCCAAAAGTGTAGGTATGCCAGAATTTCCTTGTACGCAGTGTGATCTCTTGTAAAAGATGAATAGTGATATGGGCATTGGCTATTTTGTACCTAATCATAAATTTAAACAACATGCAATTATGAAAACTAAGGTATATTCATGAGAATATTAGAAATATAATTAGAATGGAAATAAGTTTATTTATTTGCTAATGAAATAAACTCTTAACATCTATTTTTGAGTGCCAAGCAGACAGGTAAAAAGTTTAAAACACCAGTGAGGACTAAATATTGAATACAAAGTCTAGATGACTTCTTTATATTACATCAAATCTAAAAGAAATATCATCTCAATACATGAACAGTACAAGATTGTGGCATTAAAAGAGCATCATTTTAAAAACACTAGAGATTGTTGGTTTTGTATTTTTTAAGCATTCATCATTTCAGCAGCTGAATGTCTTTTCATGACCCAATTGTTATTTTCTGAGACTGAAGTTTAAATCAGTATAATAAGAAACAAAATATAGCATATTTATGGACAGCAACCTAAAATTCCCATATTCATCTACAAACATTATTTCTTTACCTTTAGATATGGGTATCCTTTCCTTGTTTACCACAAAATGTGATTTGCTGAACTTTATCGCTGTTGACACTTAGACTAACAGTTCATTTCAGCAACAATTATATGAGGTATGAGGAGATGCCAATTAATATGCAGACTGTTAAAACATTGGCAAATTTTTGGAAATTCATATTACTTATAGAAAATGAAAGGATTAATCCTTTCAAAAATATTTTATCACTGCAAAATGTGAACTAAACAGAAAAAAATACTGAGTATGTTCAACATACATCAAGGAATTATATGCTTAAAATGGCACAATATTCATGTAATCTAGCAAAAAGTGTCATAGAAATATGACACCGTTTGGGATTACTTCAGTCAACAAGAATTTCAACAATCACAGAGTCAGGAAATTTAAATTTACCATTAATTAACTATATAACTCTGGGGAAGTTGTTTACTTTCTCTGTAATTTAGTTTTCACATATATAAAATGAAGTTGCTGTGTTAGGTGACATCTCAGCTCTAAAATTCCATATGAAAAAATCAGATTCTATCATTCTATAGTGGATTGATACAAAAATTGTTAAAGTTGAGGCCCACAAGCCCAATTTCTCAAAAAAAATCATCAAAATTAATGTCACAAAAGGTGACATTAATGATCATCAAACAGTTGAAGGTATATATGCCTCATAAAAATGTGTATATTTTTAAATGACCATTTTTAAGATTTGAGAAATAAAAATAGATTGTTGTAGTGCCACTGATACTAAGCATATGACTTGTTATACTTCATTCCAAGATTTATGGGGAAAAATCATGCAATACAGGAGTTATTGAGCACAAAATTAAAAATTTTACACTTTAACACATTTATTTGAAGGATACTTTGAAAAATTTTAGAAAATCTTTCTACAAAAACAGTCTCTGGTCTCATTCAAAAGAATCAAACCAGTAGGTGATGCCTACTGGTAAAATATTTTATGTTACAATTAAGGCTGATTTTTAGCTGAAAAAATACCTGTATTTGAAAATTACTGTGTTACATATGCCGGTTTTATTTCTTAATCTTCAGGCACAATCTTAAATTTCTTTAATCCTATTCCTAGTTCTTCAAATCTATGCGTTTTATATTTAGGTTACAAATCAGCAATCTAATTACTCAAAAAAGAAACCAAAGGAATTTCTGGAATAATAAACTGCTTGTGAAAAATATGGAGGCCTTATTTTATTTATAATTTTATTTTATGCAAAATTTCCCCTATTTACAAATAACCAATCACCTTTAATTCTCATTTTATTAAATGTAACAATTGTTTATGTTTAATTTCAAGCTTCTTGAATACAAACATTGTTAAAGTTGCGGCCCACAAGCCCAGTTTCTCAAAAAAAAATCATCAAAATTAATGTCACATAGGCATTTTAACCTATGATTCATATATTCTGACTATATTTTTCATTGGTTTTATATAATTTTTATTTGGCACCTCCATGCTATTATCTTTCTAGCTAAATGTTTGCCAAGCTGAAAAAGGAGAAGAAAGAATTTCTGCTAACTACTAAGTTAATGATACTCAATATTTATATTTTATTTTCCACTTTCAGAGCAGGTTTTTTTCTGGGCTCCCAAAGAAGGAAGCATTGAAAAGCAACTCTGATTTTTGTCACTATAATATTAAAAAGTCCACATTAGAGGAATCGCCATGTGAGATGGTCCTCTATTCTGCCCTGCCACCCTAAGAAAACCAGATCATTGTAATATCAATGTGGAAATTATCTGGACATTTGGTGTGCTTTGGAATCTCATTTGGGTAGATATAGTGAACAGGGAAGTAGAATTTCAAAATTCTAAAGTTTTTTTTTTCAAAATGAGGTATTACTAAAAACCTTTTTAAAGACATATTTGAACCATAATGTTTGTATAAATATTTTTATTTTGTCTTATGTCTACCTAAGCATAAGTTATATTCTGAAGTTTAACACTACTACTGGGATGCTCCAAGAGCCCCTGAATTTTAGAAAGTTATTTCTGCTTTTTGAATACAAAAGTAAAAGCAAAGAATGAGCACCTTATTAGAAGCACTTTTCATAAGAGTGGGCTAAATAGTAAAAGAAAAAACCACTAGAAGGCAGTGTTTACTGGTCAAGGGAGACGCTTTCAAAGCTGATTCTGATCAACAAAACCAAACATGGCAGTGTGTAAGGAGAAAATTGAACCAGTAAGTGGTTAACATAAGTAACAAGAACTTTCAATTTTAGGAAAATAAACAAGGACAATGAATGATTATATACCAGTAGTCAGGCAACAAAAGGAAGGAAATTGCACACTGCCAAGAAGATAGGAGAGCCTTTTCTTCTTTAATCTTCAATATTAGAAACAGTAATTTTATGAGAGTGCTTTCTAGAGGGAGAATCTAAACATGGTGGAGAAAATAGGATAAATGTAGAATATCATTCAGAACAGTAGGAGGAATTGGCCTCACAATTCAAGTGGACAATTGAGAAAGAAATATCTCTTCCCTGGATCAGTGCTTCTCAAACTATGGATTTCATAGACTTTCCCTACATGAGAAACATTTGGGGAACCCTCATAAAAATACAATTTTGGGGGGTTTAAAATGGAATTATTAATTCAGAATTTCCTGGGAGGAGTCCCTCAGACACCTAGGTGATTCTGGTACATTGATTTTGTGTGCTAATTTATAAAAGACACTACTCTAAAAACCAGAAAAAATACCTAACAAAATAGCGTGAAATCCAAGGACAATCTGAGGTGATGCTCTGTATGTAATGGAGGATAGGCTAAATGTTTAAATCTTCATGGATTTAAAAATAAAAGTACTTCCCACCAAGAGCTGAGGCACTTGGTAAAGAGGGAAGTTTCTTATGATTGAATGTGGAAACCAGGTTGGGCCTGGGTGGTAGAAGCGCAAGAGAGCTGGCAGTTATATATAAATATAAACCAAACGTAATTCAAATATATATTTGGATCATGCACTATTTCAAATTACTGCCATCACTACCATTACCACTGCCACTACTGTCCTCTAGAACTGTCTAATCCTGACCCCAATATAGATTGGGATTACACCAAGAGCACCACCATGAGGAACGTATGTATACCGTGCTGGGCATAGAAAGCACAGGGACAATCATAGTGAAAGACTTGCCAGATTTGGAGTTGAAGAAATACTTTCCAGTGTTAAGGATTGAGAGACACAGGCATACTTGTGATATATATATATATATATATATATATATATATATATAGACAGATTGAGAGATTGAGAGACAGATAGAAAGACATGCAGACAGAGACAGAGACAGAAGGACAGAAAGAGGGAGGAGGACATACACACTCCTGGATATTGCTGGTGGGTAAGGTGGAAACCTACAACAATGTACATGTACGCACACATTTATTATAAAGATATGTATAAAGAAATAAAGTTTTACAATGCTACATTTTAATTTTTGCTTTTTACCCCTTGGAAATATTTATTCAACAGAAAATCTAGAAAAATCACAGCAGCCCATTAATTAACAAGCATGATGGACTTGACCTATTATTTGTTCATAGTTATGTTTGCTTTCTTACCTCCCTATGCATTATTGAAAAAAATTAAAATTATACAAAAATAACTTTAATTTGTAAAAGTTAAATAATTTCTGGCATTCCTCTTCCCTGCTTTCCCAATTTTCATTTTTGATTAATATTTTAGGTTTAGAAATATGGTCTATCTAATAAAAACACCAGGTAACTTTCCACCACTTTCATTAAATCCCAATTTCCATAGCAAGCTTATACTTTAGCAGAAGTTTTTATCTTATGGTCTTTTAGATGATCAGCCTTACACAGCACATAATTTGTCAATCTTAAGCCAGACTCATATTTAATTACACTGTGCTTCTCTACTCTGCAAGATTCTTTATTGATCATTTTGAAAATCTAAAGTTTGAATTTCTCCCCATGATCTGGCTATTGCTAAAATGTTATACTGTACTTGGTATTGATAGATGCCAATATTCTGAACTTCATGTTCAGAATATTGTCCTATGGAGGGTCAGTATTTCAAGGGAACCACCACATGCAAATTTCTTTGCTTGTTCTTTCATCTTTCCTTTGTATCAAATTAAATTTCTAAACAATTTAGATTTTTTTATCTCTTCATTTATTTTTTCTGCTCCAGAGGCTTAGGAAATAAGCTACATGTGAAGAAATTCCAGATCACTGAGATATACGTGAGTGGCCAAAATAACAATAACTTTCATATCTCTAAAATTTAGACCTAAAGGAAATTTTTAAAAGCATGCTGCTCTTCTGCTAGATTTCTTAGGTTTTAGGTCTGGGGCTTGAGGGAGAGGGAATAATTGTGTATAATTTTGTCAAATGGTGAAAAAAATAACTCCTGTTTAAAATCTATAAATTTAGGTATTTTTAGAAGCTGTGAACCTTGTGAAACTTTCAAGTTGGTAAAATAAAGCTTAGCATCAGTACCCTAAAGTTTTTCCTTCACTTCTGTTACATTACAAACCAATTTCACCTTTTTCCCACACATTTTCATCCCCATACAACCTCCAGAAAATTAATATTCCACTGATTTGCAATGTAAAGTTTGCAATCTTTCTGCTTATCTCCTGGTCTTTCACAATTTTTTGTGTCCCAGAAACCTGATTGTCTAGGCCATTTTGACCTGTTCTGTGGGTAAATAAAATTTTATTTCTCTTCTTGGATTTAGAATTCCTTGTCCTAGAGATCTTTTCATTCCCATCTTTAGTCATTTTTAGAAAGGGTTTTTTTTTTCAGTTTGTCTCTATGTGGTTTCGCATATCTGCCCTACTTTGCTTTTTACTCTCTCTCCACTGTACACTGAAAATCCTGAAGAAGTGTAACATTTCATTCTTTGATTTTACACTCTTACTTGGGAACCAGTCTGTCTGAATATGAGAATTTTGTTTAGATGATTCACCAACTGAGACCTCCATATTCCAGAAATCTCATATATACACCCAGGAAGTCAAAGATTTCAGGTACATGCAGGATGGGAACAGACCATTAATAAAATCTGTCATTTTATTTTATGAAGCTACATCAGTGATCACAATTCTAATATTTGTAAACTTAATTTTAAATGAAATTTGTTTTTTTAATGAATGAGAAAAATTTGCTAAATCTTATGCATGTACATCACTTCTCACCACACACACTGTTCTAGTGTAAAATCATACAAGGAAGCTTTAAGAATGCCCATTTTGGGGGTAGGACGGTCTATGTCACCATCAAGAATACAATTTTTAAATTCTAAATAAGTGTAAAATTCAAGAAAGTCGACTTTGAATAGCCCTATATCTTCACCATTAATATTTAGCTTTTCACAAAACCACCAGGCCATTGCCCTGAAATATAGATGCCTACAGATCACCCCAGCAGGGTGCCTGCTTATTTCTCTTTTGGAGAGTCAAGGGGTTTTTGCATTCAAGAGAGGGTTCCAGTGAAATACCAGTCTAAAAAGGAAACTTAAAAAAAAAAGGATTTGGTTACATTTAGAAAATGTCCCGCTGTTTAGGGCCCACTACCACTTCTCCACCACCTGGCCTCCTTCCATGGCCTTGTGGTGGAGTTTGGGGAGGTCTGGGTCTCAGGGGGCACCTTATTCCCCCAGCCTGCTTCTGAGTCCCCTCTGGTTCTAGATATTCTTTCAAAGAAGTCACCTCTTAGCCTTGTTTGAGGGAGTTCACTCCCTCCCCATTTGCTAGGAACACAGGGAAAGAGAGCACTTAAGAGGCTGACAGTCTCCTCTACTTACCGGCAAGTGGCCCAGATCTGTGACTTCCTTATCTCTCCAGCCCCCAGGTCCCGCCATGACTTCAAGAAAGTGAGCTGAGCGCAGCAACTGAGTCGGGCGCGCACTCCCGGAGTCTGAGGTGAAATCAAACAAGGAGTTGAAGTCTGGAGAGGGAAAGTGGGAGAGCGGGAGAAAGTAGTGGGGATCGGTTTGTGGCTTGGGAGATAGAGGGGAGGAAAGTGGAGGGAAAAGAGCTAGGAGTGGAGGGAAGCGGGAATTTGAGGGGCGGGAAAGTGGAAAGTGAGTTTGCCTAAGGCGAGAGAAAAGTTTGAATGTCAGTCCCGGAGGCGCAGAAGCTGAAAGTGTGCTCTAAGGCAAGAGCGCAGTGTCTGTCCTGGCTGGATGCACCTCTTTCAGGGTGAGGAGTGGGGCGGTGCAAGAACCGGCCCAGGAGCAACTGGAACTGGATTGGTGCAGCGTCACTTGGCCAGGTGGGAAGCTGCGAAGCAGAAAGGCAGTCGAGGAGTCCACTGGCCAAGGAAGGTGCTGAAGGACTATAACGGTATGCGAGCTTGCACTGGCTTTTCCAAGCCTTCACCCCGCCCCCGCCCACTAGCCCCCTTCATCCCGCCCTCTTCCAGGACCATTGCTGCTCCAGACGCCCCCGCCCCCGCTGACAAGCGTTCCACAGGAAACTTTTTCTAGGCAGCTGCTAGCCGCAGAAAACCGGTCCTGTTCTTCACCGCTACCAGTATTGGCCCCACATTTGTGCTGCAGTTCAAACAGCCCAGCCCGCGCCCTCGTCCCCTGGAAACTTTTCTAGTTGTTCATTTTCTCTTTCTGCTCCTTTGATTTTATTGCTCAATTTATTACAAAACGCCATCGAGTTAGAAAAGGAAATGACTTCCCACCGGATTAGGGATCAGACCTAGGCAAACTCTGGTGCAAAAGAAGGAGTGCAGCCCTAAGCTTGCCACAGCTCAGCCTTTGAAGTCACTAGCCATGAGCAGAACAGACAGAGCCAGAATCCTTTTTGAATTCCCCTGGAGGCAGGTGGCATCTTTCTTGCCCCAGGGCCAATAGCTGGTACCAGTCAGAGGCAGCTCATTGAGACCACACCTAAGAAAAAGTGGTTGAATTTAAGAGACTCTGAGTGAATTTTTGCTGCCCTGGCCACCCAGTTTCTAAATTTGCAGACGCTGCGTTCCCTAAGGGAGGAGAAAGTTCCTCCATGCTCGTCAGTCTCCCGTCTTGAGACCGGGTTTCATTCATTCACTCATTCATTGAAAAACATTTCCTGACACCCCATTTCTCTTCAAAGCGAGTATGTTCTGACAGCAGAATTTAAGAGTGGGGCACATGCGATTAATCTCAAGTAAGGCGCCCCTTGAAGCATATTTGCGAGTATCAGTGTGCAAAACTAATGACACTCTAAACTCTTGTACAATAACACTTTAGAAAATATCTCCGAAGCTGCTTAATTTCCTGAGCTCACAGATTCAGTCCCTAAAGGCCAATGTAGGAAGTTCAATGCAGTGTGAAAGGTTTGCTTCCATTTCTTTTGAAATTAAAAAAAAATGTTTTATTTCCTCTAAGAAAATTTATATGAATTAAAACAATTCTTTCCACTCTCTTGGAGTTCACCATTTCTGACCCACTCTGGCAATTTTGTAATTATAGTCCTTATATATTTGTAGATTTTATTAATTTCACTTCAGTTTCAATGCCTGAGTGACCTCTTCATATTCCTCAACTTCTGAGACTCTGGTGAGCTTTATAATACCCACAAGTTACCTGAGGAACCACAGGCACCCTAAATAATGAAAATTAAGGACTGTGGGGAAAAACAACCACAAGCTCTCTTCAAAAACAAACCTGGGTGCTCAGGATCAAATGTGTTCCTTAATTCAATATGATGTATACCATTGTAGAAATCACATTTTCCACGAATTCAAAACTTGACAACTCCAACAAACAAAATCTTGTGCCTAATATTTTAAGAAGTTAAAGATGCTCAGTAAAATTCTTCTGGATCTTCCTAAATATGAGTTTGAAACTTTACATTTCATAACTAGAAAAGGGCAATAAGTGAGCGCATTAGTAAGCTACAATTTCAGATATACAGCTAGGTTTTAGAAACCAAATCACAGAGTGAATTCTTTGGTAAAGGGAAGCCATGTTCATAACTTACTGTTAAAAAATGTGGCTTGCTAAATGTAGGGTGTGGGGAAATGCCACGTAGCCCCCATGGCAGACTGTTTTAGTCTGTCTGAAGAGGCAAGTCCAGACCAGGTGAAAGAATCGAGGGTAGATCAATGGGCTCTCTAATTGCAAGGCTTGGTGGGACACTAGCAGCTTCCTGACTCCACAGGGATTAATTACATTGCCAGGTGGGACCTCACCAACCCAGGGTTGGGCAAGGAGGATGTTGAGTGTTTGACCAGAAGTTGACAGAGAACTAATAAAGTATTTTTAAGTTATTGTTTTCAAGGAAAAAGGAAGCATGGAAGACCATGGAAACTGCTTCAAGCTGGCATTACCGGGAATTTTGTGCCTGGTTTGGGAAAATCAGTAGGAATAGCCAACTAGAAGGCAAAAAAATGACCTGCAAACATGCGATTCAGCTTTGAGCACAACCTTGAAATAATGCTTTTGTTTTCAGTCTTTGGGACTTCTCCTCCCCTCACTCCAAGACCAGCACCTCTCTTTCGCCTTCTGACATGTTTGTTTTTTCTCTTTCTTTTCTGACCTCAAACTCCTCAATCATAATCCTCCTCTTCCCAGGACCCAGGAATTTATAAGGTTGTTTTTCACCCAGAAATAGTCTCTCTGCCAACATTTAATGTCCCAGATGTACTCCATCTCTTTCTCCTCCGATCTATTCTGTTATCTGAAGGTCCTGAACTTTTCATAATCTTTGATTTCTGGTATTTTTAAAGAGCAAAACAGTTATCAAATGCTTACTGTATGTTCAGACTAAGTGTTTGCATCTAAATTCTTTCCAGGTTATTAATTGTTGTCCACATTGCTTAGGTAAGGAAATTGAGGTACAGTGAGGGGAAATAACTTCCCTAAGGTCTCAGACAGTGATTGGAGGATCCAGGCTTTCAACTCAGGCAGCCTGACTCCAGAGCCTACTTGTCAATGACTGTTGAAGGGCTGGTGTGTATTTTGAGACTCTGTGAAGAGATGCCAAATTCAAAAAAGTCTTAGGGTAAGACAGATCAGATAACATTAGGCCCCCGAGCTATCTAGTTCCCTTTCCCCCTTTCAGCCCTCAAGCCCTCCTAACAGAAATAACATGGGCTTTATAAAAAGAAATGGGACCCAGTCATTGCCCAATAGTAGCTAGCACTGCCTAAGCCAAGATCATCAAGCAGGTCACTTCACAGGGAAAAATCATGTTTTTCAATTTTCCAGAAAAAAATGACACTTTTCAACACTTTAAAAAATTGCCATCTATTGCTATTCATTCCAAAGAAATTTATTGGCTGGGAACAAACCTTACCCAGTGAGAACTTGAAGTCTGCTGTGTTTGCAAGAGATCATGCATAACAGAGCTCAGATGCTAAATGTCATCTTTGCAGCCAGTTATCTAAACTTGTAGGAGTGCTATAAACATGGTATCAAGGGCAAGGATTTTATTCCCCAGTGGGCCAGTTACATATTCTCTGTGTCCTTTGACCCTTGATAATATTTAGCTTCTTGCCCGTTAATGTGCCTTTTACTGGAAAAGCAACTTCAAAGTTACTACTTTTATCTTTATATAGAAGGAACTGTACATTCATTTGTTTCATGGAATTGACTAATCATGGTAGTCTGGAGAAATTATCCCATAAGGATATCTGTATGTCATGAAAAATATATTCAAAAGATTCTTGGCTATTTCTTGTTTATTACTGACATATTCAAGATTGACAATACATTTGAATGTACATTTATTTTAAAAATTAGAATCTCATAAAATTCTTTATTAAATTTTTCAAGTATAATATCCCTTTTATTTTCAAGAGTTACATTGCAAGACCCCCAGAAGATGCCTACAAACAAGGATAATACTGAACCTTAAAAATCTATTTTTTCTTATACATGTATATCTATGAGTTTAATTGATAAATCAGGAATTACAACAATAATTTAAAAAAAATAAAAGTGGAAGTTATTTAAAACTTACAAACTTTTATTTCTGGGATTTTCACCTTAACACTTTTTACCATGAGTCAATGAAATCATAGAGACTGAAAAGAACAGATCAGAAATGAATACTCTACACCAGAAAAGTAGGTTTATTGGCTTTCTTTTCTCTGATACTTTACAAGTGAAAATGAATAAATGTCTTGCAAAATTATGTTAATGCAATTTTGAAATCTATAGTATTGGTTTCTGAGTAGAAATGATGAAATAAGTTTATATAGTCATCTTCTTGAACATGAATCTATGATTCCAAATACTCCAGGTCCAGTAACTTCAAATACACCCATAAGTTGCAGGGACAGTCTATCTGAAAAAAGACTCAAGAACTTCTAATAGAAGAAGCTTCCTTAGGAGCTACTGGGTAAAGGCACTTCCTGAGATTTTCTTTCTTTATGGAGATGATTTTACAAGGATAGCATTTCTACCAGAGCTTGTACCACCCTTGCCACCACTCCTCTTGGTATTTCTTCTGTGGTACTCCTCTGTGTACAAAGCAGCAACCCACCTAATGTTTCTTAGGCTAAAGGTCATGCAATATGCCTTCTGACCATAGCTTCCAAAGCTTCTGTTGCTTGTCATGGAATGCTCTTAAGCACGGCATGATTTGAGTTATGCCTGTTTCTAAAATGAGGCCTTGGAAATCTGATCCTGGATGAACATGCATCTCATTACTATTGAAAACTGTAATGCTATTCTTTAAAAAAGGACAATTGCTTCATAAAGAGAACTAAAACAAGGAAATTAAAATCAAAAGTCAGATGTATTTCTAAAGTTGGTAATGAGGTTTCCTTTTATTGTTATCTTTTTCTCACTTTTGAGGCCATACCATACCACACTCAACCCTGAATTCCTAGCTTAGCAATTCTAGGAAACTTATCCACCCTTGTCTGACACAGATGTACACAGGAAATTATTTACTGTGACACTAATGAATCTTAAGCTTCACATCACTCGCTTGTACTTCAATGGCTCTGGGAGTGGCACTAGTAATTGTGTACTGAAGAATTTATATTCTATTTTCCTTTGAAGTGGGATTCTTAAATACAAAAGTTTCGTGTTTAACGAAACATGGATGTGGTGCTGAATGCACAGCATAATAAAACCCACTACACTTGAAAATAGTTTGTGTGCCTCTGTGTATGTGTGTGTGTGTGTGTGTGTGAGAGAGAGAGAGAGAGAGAGAGAGAGAGAGAGAGGCAGAGAGACAGAGAGAGGGAGAGAGAGAGAGATTCCCATAATATCCCTGAGTTACAACTAGTAGCAGGAAGCTAGAAAATAAGTACATTTTAAAAGAAAAGGCCCCAAGAGGGAAAGGAAGATTAGCCCCAAACTCCAAGAACTTATCTGACTATATAGAAAAAGAATATATCATATAAACAGGGTGAATATATTTTTTGATTGAGGGTAACCAAAAAGAGACAAAACAGATGGAATATTATTATGATTGCATGCTAAAGACTCATGACAGGAATCTTACAAGCAAAAATTTCCTATAAATTCAGACCATAACACTGCAGAAGAGAAAGCAATATTTATGGCATATTTTTAAGACTTTACACTATTAGAATTTAAAAGTATACACAATTTATTTTTATTTTTACAAACATATATCTAATGACTCAAAGGCAACCTGAAAAGTAGTAACACTGACAGAAAAATACATATAGTTTCAAGTTGCTGGTTTTAACACTTATTAAGTAAAAAGTGAAGACAAAAAAGGTAATACAGTAGCCTCTACGTTCTCTGTTTGTGACCACTATCACCTTCTATTCTCAGTCAAAGGTAAATGTTTTTATACAATTCCCCATAACTATCAACTTTATGTAAGCACACACATACAGAGTGCTGTTTTCCTATTTTGTCATTCTTTTGTCAAGCTTTTAAACAAAAGTTAGACCCTACCACTCATGTTACCTTTCAAGTTAACTATGTGTGTCCACAATATTATCCAAGTGAAACATAAAATTTAACTTGTGAAATTATTTATTTATATATTTTCTAAAAGAAAAAAACAATTTAGAAAATTCCTAAATTCTCATGTGAACAACTTTGTTTGTTAGAAGATAAAGGAAAAAAATGAGAAAAGCTGCTACACTGTATTTAATTTAGATCAATGTAGAAAAGATGATAACCTGATATTATAAGATATGCAGAGTAAATAATCTATCATAATATATTGTTTAGTATTTTAATAACAATAAGTAATTTCTAGGAATACCCAATCATTTATATTAGACTTCAGGAAGTAATATGTTTTTAAAAGTTCAGAATATGTTTATGCATGCATATGTGTATAGAAATATTTTGTCAATCTCATATTTAATAGAGTCTTTAAGTGTATGTGTTCCAAGAAGGATGCAAATGTCAAACTGTTGAAATTATGAATCTTTTATATATGTGTATGTGTGCATGTATTACAGAGAATAAATATTGCCTTGGTTGGTGACATAAAATCAAGTTATTTAAGAATATTACAATGCTAGAAAGCTAACCAAAATTATTTTGATACTCCATGTTTACATATGCTTTATACAAAACAAGACTATGTATAGCAATCACACTCTTTGAAATAGATATATAGTATAGTAATAATTGAGCACATACATTAGACAGGGAGACCTAATTCATTTTTTTATTTCCTTTGCATCATATAGGATAATTTTCTAATTATAAAGTATCTCCAAAACGTTATCAGTAAGAGTTAGGCTCAAGATCAGAAAAATTAGTCATTCAATAAAGAAATACTGTGTGGCACTATGCAAAGTTTGGATAGAAAAATAAATTGATAGACTAGATAAATGTGTTTAGAGACAGATATGTGTCAGACTTAAAGTTAAAAGAATGACAATAACAAAAACAAGCAAACATCTGCAGATGTGATTGTGCTAATTTTTGAAGCATAGTAGAAAGGCCACAAGTTTGGAAATAGGCAAGGTACAATTGTTTAAAACCGAACCAAAAAGAGAACAGAATGTATAAACAAACAAATTTGATATTGATTCTAGGAGAATTTGTCATGGAATATTCAAAGAAGTCTCCTAAGAGATGTTTCCCAAGATTAGGCAGGTGTTTGTGAATAGTTACCCATGACAAACTAGTTCTTCCTGGCTTTGCATACTGCCATACCAAGTCTTCACTGTAATCTCCAATGAGCAAACATTTTGATATTCACCTTGTAAGGTCTTGTACCATACTGCATAGGACTTGGCCTTCTGTGGCTCATAGAATACAGAGGAAATAACCATGTTTGTTGAAAAGAGTTAGGTAAACATTTAGGCCAGAAAAAAAAAACTGAAACTGTTAGCTAGATCCTTCAGATATCTTGATATGAGGAAAGACATTTGCCAAACAGTGAGGACAGAGAAGTATCCCTGTGGTGAACCCTACAGAAAAAAAGAACTGAGGCCCATGATCAAGAATCACCACCAATTTACCAGCTACATGAGTGAACTAATTTGGAAGTAGATTTTTCCATTCTTATTGAAGTTTTAAGATGTTTAAGATATAGCAATTCCAGCCAAGTTCTGGTTTTCGGTTTTGTTTTGTCCTGTATGCTTTGTTTTATTGTGGTACTAGAGGTTGAACTTGGGGCCTTCTCATTGAGCTATATCTCCAGCTCTTTTCAAAAAATATTTATATATGAGACAGTTTCTTCGTAAGTAACTTATTTAGTCTGGGCTCAAATTTGTGATTTTCCTGCCTCAGCCTCCCATAATCCTGAGGTTATAGGTGTGTGTCTCCACAACCAGTTCCATGAATAATAGACACTGAGCCAGGATCTTCTTAGATTTCTAACCAACACAAATCATGAGAAAATATTTAAATGTTGCTTTAAGCCACTAAACTTAAAGATGATAATGTTATGTAGCAATATATAACTAATTAAATTGATTGGTCATCAAGTAGACTACAGTACTATTGTAATCAGTATAGTTTTATTTGAACAAAATATTTCATGCTATTCTGTTGGGTTAAAAAAAGAAAAATGTGCACTAAATAAAGCAAAAATAGGTATAACCATGAGTAGTTCAAAAATCCCTGTTGACTAATGAGTCAAAGGCAAAATGAAGAAAATTTGCTATAGTGACATAAGATTATACAGAGAATAATTATTTGTAGATTATATAGTGATGCTGTCCAAAAGAATTCCTGTGGTTTGCAAATATTGTTCCTATATTATATATCTGTAAGAGTCACTAGAAGCATGTGACTGAGTGCTTGAAATATTACAATTTAAGACATGAAATTTACTTTTATTTAGTACTAATTATCATAAGTTTAAATTTTCAGACATACATATGACTAGTGGTTAACATATTGTCCAGTCCAAAAATCATTTAAGAAGTCAGATTTGTTAAACTTTACAAAAAAATAAATATAAATCTAGGAGAGACACTCTTAAAAGTAATGCCTCCATATTTTCTATCCTCAAACATGTATTCAATTTATTTATTAATGTCTTAGGTAGTAACATAAAAAACATGAATATAACTTTTTCAATGAATCCAAATTACGAACAGTTACTAATTCATTGGTAGACAATATTTTTCTAACCAGCATTAGAAAAAGAAAGCTCAGCAAGTGATTGGGCTGAAGCATGATTTAGTCTATAAAACAAGTGTCCTAAGGCCATAACAGAGTTGAGGAGACAAGCAATAATTTGGCCTGAATTTGGGGAGGCAGTGTATTAGAAAAACTGGGAAGATAAAACTAGAGATGAGACTGGAGCTGACAGAAGCTAGAATGATAAATGAGAAGGAGTTTAAGAATGGGAGGTAAGGGGCAATCTGAAGAGGCATACGGAGGAAACACAGATGAAGGCCAGTTATGCTGGCTTTATGATGCATTGTTTCTTCTGTTGTTTTGCTTGTGGATCTATTCATTCTCTCTAGACTGAAACTGGAGCACTCAAACCACAAGTCAGTTTCCTGAGAATCATCTTATGCAAGAGCCTAAGATTGCTCCTAACATTTTACAGAATTAAATGTTAAACTCTGTAGCTGAGTTTAGAAAACAAATAATCAAATCCATAAACATGAAATGTAAAATACTGACAACAAACAGTGTTAATTTAGTACTGCAGTTGTACCAGAGAGACCAATAAAATACCTAAATCAAGGAAGGTTTTCTAAATTGTGCCCTAAACCAAGTGAATACATCTGAAGTGTGACTATTTCAGAGTCCTGAGTTTTAAACCAATGAAAAGTTTTGAAACATGAGAATCAGGGTGATGTATACTTTGGAAGTTATAATGTACTTGGAAAGCTTGAGGGATTAGTGTCATATATTGTTGTAAAGAGAATATTTAGCAAAATAGAGAAGCTATCTTCAGCTAAATCGAATTGTAAGATGTAAAGGGAAACAATGAATACATGGAGATGATCAAAAGGTAAAATTCAGAGCAATTAAAGGAAGAACATTCTAACAATTACAACTGTAAAGAATTAGTTGTTACACCTGGAAAATACCATACTAAGTGAAATAAATCAGATGCACAAACTTAAATACCATATGGTATTTCTCATTTGAGTAAGGCAAAGTACAAAGAAAGAGCAACATAAAGGATGGATACAAGGAAATAAGGAGCTAGGACTTTTGCAGATGGGAAGGGGTCTCAAAGAGCTGAGGGAAAGGGTAGAGGGAAGGGGAAGTAAAAAGATTTAAAATTTGGCACTTTTACATATGCAGCATACTCACAATGAATGCAAGCATCATATGTCATAAATATGGATGAAAGTAATAGTAATAAAAATAATGGAAATGAAGAAAGAGGATTTAAGAAGGAGAGAGGGAGGCATTTGGGAAGGGGAAGGGCATTTAAAAAATATCAAATTGTATGACTGACATGTACTTACATTAAGATGAATACAAACATCATATACTACAAACATGTACTAATAAAATAAAAATAAATTAAACCTGAAAAAGAATGAACTACTTCCTAATGAAGAGATTTATAAGTAGAAATACTTCAATAAGAACAAAACAAGATGCTCTTTTGCCCCAGATTTGCATTTAAAAACCAGTGAGTTAATGATATATTGATGTAATCCTCTTTTTCAATTCTGAGAAACTATGTAACTCCTTTTATATTCCTCTATATGTTGTGGTCTCTGTCTATTTAACCACAAGGCATTACCATTCTCTTTCTAACAAAGGAATGTGTACTATCCTTAAGTCATACCCACAAAACCACATTTTATGTAAAGTTAGAAAACATATACTATATTTGGTTAGAATGCAAGGACATATATATTTATTTTTAAATTTGGCACAAGTGCCAAGGAATTGCAAGCATCATTACCACTACTTTTCTCTCTCCTTACAGCCTCACACTCCTAGACACTACTAGGCTAAGTGTATTCTCACAATTTAAAAATTATCTACCTTCATATTTTCTGCTTTTTCTCTTTGGATTGTTGGAATATTAATAAAAGTCTAAGTCCAGGTACCATGTGTGTGACAGAAGTGGGGAATAGTCACCTCTCAGAATGTGTCTGAGCGATTGTCCTACTCGTCCACTATAATTTATGGGCCATCTCAAATAACTAATTCATTTTAGAGTGCTTCCAAGAAAAATGGAAAAGCGTGGTTGTATTTGTTACTTTTCTCTTTTTGCTGAGACAAAATACCTGACACCCAAAGTTAAAAGAGGAAAGGTTTATTTAGCTCAAAGTTGGTAGAGGTTTCAGTCCATAATCAGCTGACTCCTGAGCAAAGTGGAACACGGCAGAGAGGCAATACTTCAGAAAACAACAAGCAAGGGGGGAGAGAAAGAGAGAGAGTGAGAGAAGGAGAGAGAGAGAGAGAGATCAGTTCTCTGGACTTGTATAAACTACCAAAGCTAACCCAACAATACACAAAATACCAAAGAAATGAAATTAAGACATAAATAAAGAATCCACTGACTAGTAATAGCCCAGGACCTTATGGATTAACTGATAAATTCTACAAAACCTTTAAGGATGATACATTGCCTATATTCCTCAACATCTTCAAACATTAACAGACTGCAGGGGAGGAGAACAAGAAGACAACAAGGTGTTAAGCACTTCCTGTGAGCTGATGCCATGTGCAGGTCACTGTGAGGAGAACCAGATGCAAGACCCTTCTGGTGTATGGGGTAGGAGACAACAACAGCCAAGTCTCCCCCACCCTCACTCCCTATAAGTGACAGCTGATCTGGAGAAACACAGGCTGCAATGATAGCTATTGCGTTAAAATACAACTTAATGCTGTAGTGTTTACTGTTTCACTAACTTTGCAGGCCTAATGCTGGTAGTCTGATCATCTATTCAGAGAATAAATATATGTAATGTAGCATGTATGAAGAATCCTCTTAAGAAAGTTGTGGCGATTGTTAATTTCCTATTATCTTGTTTTGAAGTCTTGTATCATTTTCATTGTTTTCTTTTCTTTGCTTTTATTCTATTTTGACTTGTTTTATTTTATTATATCCAAGGGCATGGGTAGTTATTTCAAAGCTAACAAGATATATTATGGTAATCATTTTGGATTTACTATTATCATGTTTTGAAGTCCTTTATTGATTTCATTGTTTTGTTTTAATTAATTCTATTATGTTCTTTTTTCTTGATTTTTACTATGTCTGAAGTGATGGGTAGCTATTTTGAAGACAAAATGAGGCATTATGGTAACCACTGTTGATTTCCTATTATCTTGTCTAGAAGTCATGTATCACACTGTTTTGCTTTGATTGGCTTTATTCTGATTGCTTTTATTCTCTTTAAAAATAACAACACAGAGCAAAACAAAAAACATGTTCAAAGAAATTGAATGGGACATAATGCTTCCAGACTCATTTGTGGAAGCCAGCATTATTTTTAGTCTATAACAGAAAAAGACTCAAAAAAAGAGAAAACTATAGGTCAATCTTCTTAATGAACATGGGTGCAAAAATCTTCAAAAAGAAATTAGTGAATAGAATGCACCATATCATCAAAAACATGCATCAAGACCAAGTAGATTTCATCCAGAAATGCAAGGAAGATTCAACATATGCCAAACAATAAATATAATGCAATCCTATAATCAAAAGCACGGTAAAAACTACATTATATACCATAAACCTTATATAACATTAATATAAGATTAATATTATCAATGAGAATTAAAATGGGAAAAAAGATTTAGAGGAAGAATGAGGGAGGGAAAGGAATTCAAAAAAGAAACCAGATGCATTGTATACATATATCCATACTCCAAGATGACTGTAAATTGCATGCACTGCAAACATGTACTACTAAAATGTGTAAGAACATTTCTTATATAGTGAATCATATAAAAACAAATTTTCTGGGTTTATGTCTATGTTGTTATTTAGCCATGTACGTGACTTCACGAAGAATACTAATTGGTAAAATTAGTGAGCGGTTCCTACACTAATAGCTTAAGACATTTTTTTCTCTTAACATTCAGTTGGTTACTAGAACTATTAATCTATTATCCATGAATAAATTAAAGCCTACAGATCTTAAGCAACATGCTCAAGTCATGACTACTCAATGATGGATACTAATATTCACCACATGATGAATCTGAGGACTCAGTCTACATTAAGCTTTAGGCTTATGACTGGAACAGTCTGATGTTTCTGATGTGGCTCTGTCTTGAAGTTAGGTTAAAGACAACATTAGTCAATCAGCTGGATGCTTACATTTCTTTAGTCTATATTCAGCTTATCCAGGAATAAAGTGAGGCAATAAAGCAGTATTACTCCTCAAATGCAAAATAAATAGAATAAAACAGCATCCTGCTTGCATTTCCCTTTTATAAAAGATAATACCATTTTCCCCCAGGAAATACAATGAACCATCACCCATATTCAAGTCTCTGCAAAAGAGTGAATTTACATCTATGGTGAGATGCAGAACACTTGCCTGAGAGCTTTCCTTCATTTTAAATATAATTTTAAATATGCACCTTCTTTTATATTTGAACACTTTCCTCATGAGAACAGATAGTTTGCAGTCTCATCCAAATAACGAATTATTACAAACTTGATTTGCATAAGAGCTGGAGACATTGGAAATAGAAGGGAAAGGTACTGAGTCCCATAAAATCTGTGATGTGAAAGTGGATCATATTATTTTTCATGCATTCTCTCTCCTCACCTACAGTGAAGCCCTCCTCCATCATTCATAATTTTCTCAATAATCTGGAGTCTTTTCTACATTTTTTCTTCCTTAAAATATGAAAAAAAGAGGTGCCAAAATCATCAAAAAATGAGTAATGAAGCTAAATATGATGTGTTAACTCTTCCTTAGGGTGGTTGCATTTTAACAATAGTTAATAAATACTTGTCTTGGGAACTTACTCTATACCTGGCACTGTGCTGAAGTTATTAATTCATATGATAATTGAATGGTGATCATTTTGATATGTGATAAAAAAGGTTGCATTATTTTTAGTAGTATCATTCTAATTTTATAAATTTGACAAAACAAGCTCAATAGGAGCCATTAATTTCCCTCAGGCAACCCATTAATAAGTAATACAGATGTGATTGGAACTGACTGGTTTAAAATTGTGTTCTTAGTAAATTACTAAAGTGCCCTAAAAAAATAATGCAATAATGCATTATTGAAATTTAGTTAAAGGAGCTTTTGTGGGGTAAACAGCAAATGGGAAGAGGACAGCTGGTTCTTTTATGATATTCCCATATTCACAACACGATTTTGGATACCTATTCCATTCTCTATTCCTAGTAATAAAGCTCTTTTGAGCCCAATGTTTCTCAGTTTTTATTATTACTGGATGAGTGGAAATATGATTATTTTATCTGATCACTATGTATCCTTTCTGAATCTTTAGCCTAAATAGCATGTTTTGGAAGAAGGGAAATTTTTATTCCCCAGAGAATTACTAATATATATTCCATGATATTTAAAAGTATACACCATTTAATACTAACATTTGATTTGCTAACAACCTGTTAAACTGAGTAAACATTGCTCTGTGGAAGAATGCATACAAGTTTACTTTTCTTGATTTACATATTCTATACATTTTGAATACTACATTATGATCAGCTTTTAATAAATGAAATAGTTCTGATGCCAAGAAGATGTTAAACTGAGAATTAGGTATGAATTTGGGGATCTTAAGTTGTAATAGACTTGCATAAATAAGGAAATAATACATTGCCATTTTCTTTTTCTATGAATAACCTGACAAAGAATGCTTCTAATATATTTCCCATTACCAGGTAGTAATAATTACCATATACTTATCAGACAGTAATTTTAGCAACTAACTGTTCTTAATCTTGTAAATTTACTACCATAGATTCTTCCAAAGTAAAATTTCAAAACAAGATATGTTTTTTTTTCTCTCCTGTTCCCTATTTATCCAGGCAAGTTGAAAGAGAAGGGCCTTGATACATTAATAATATTGTTTTGTTTCCTTCATCCACTTAGCCATGATAAACCTCCAGGTCTTTCTTATATTATTTATCAGAATGGAAATTTCTAGTGTTTTAATTTATAGTATCACTTAAAATAGCTCTGTTGTATTTTGTTCAAAAAACTTTTTGTTTAAGTTATGATTCTGGGTTTCTCAGGATGGCTGTATATACATCTTCCAGATGAGATTGGCTTCCATGTTTAAAGACTGTTCCACAACATCAGCACATTATTTCTTAAGTAACAGTAATGTAGGATTTAGAAACAACAATAGATTAACAATGGTCACTGCCTTCCCTATTTAGACATCCCCTCCCCTTTCACTTTCACAATATCTATAGTGCATTTCATTTTGGATCCCATTAACTCCTTTAGTGTTTTATACTATGGATACAAAATGATGTTCACCCATGTGACTCTGCACCATTTCACTCATAAGCATGATCTCAAGTTGTATCCATTTACCTACAAGAGCCTCAAGATTATCTTTCTTTATAGCTGAGTAGCTTTCTACTGTACAAAAAGGCTAAATCTTTCTTATCCATTCTGCAGTTGATGGGCAAGCTATCCTTACTTTTTTCTGGTTCCCTGTCACAGACAGCATTGTTCTCTCTCCTTTATTTTTCAGGCTATGAATTTTCTTTCAAGCTAAATGTGTTTCCTTTAGAAATTGTATTGATGGATCTTGTCTCCTAATGCACTCTGTCTGTGTTTTCTTTTATTGGTGAGTTGAAGTCATTTATATTAATGGTTATGGCCAACATACACTGGCTCGTCTCTGACATGCTATTTTCCTGCCATTGCTTGCCTGCTTTTCCCCTCCATTCAACTGTCCGCCCCACTCGGTGATCCCTATCTGCCACTGTTCTTGGAACTGTGGTCATCTTTATATCTCTCTAGAATGTCCTTCATTATTCTTTGTAGGGTTGTTTTGGCAGTCATGAATTCCTCCAGTTGTTCTTTGTCATGGAAGTATCTCGTGTCTGCATTACTTTTGAAAGATAGGTTTTCAGAGTGCATCAATCTGGTTTGGAAGTTGCTTTCTTTTGAGACATTAAATATTTCACTCTAAGCTCTTCTTGACTTAACAGATTGTGTTGAGAAGTCTACTGTGATTCCAATGAGTTTACCTTTATAGATGATCTGTTTCTTTTCTCTAAAATCTTTTAATATTTCTTTTGCTGAATTTCTGGGATCTTGATTATTATACTTCTGAGTGTAAGTTTATTTTGGTTATGGCTATTTGGAGTTCTATATGCCTCACTTATCTGAATGTCACATCCTTTTCCCATGCTTGGAAAGTTTTATACTATTACTTCTGTAAATAGACTTTTTATGTCATTTGTGTTGATCCCTGTTTTTTTCACTGACACCTATTATTCTTATTTTTCTTTGCATCATCTTGCAGCTGTTGAATTGCTATTTCCTGGTTCCTTATTATTTTAAAGAGATCTTGCCTTTTACAATTGCGAGCTGCAAACCTGTCTTCAAGGTCCGAAAGCCTATATTCAGTTTCTTTCAAGAGGTTTTGTCATCTTTCAATGGAGTTTTTAATTTCCTAGATATTTCTTTGAATCTGTTTTATGTATTCTAAATCTTTTTTTACATTGTACATTCAAGGTTTCCCTCATTTTCCTATGCTCCTCTGTTTCTTATCTATGTCTTCTTTAGAGATGCTTAGGAATACTTTATTATATTTTTCATTTCTTCTCTTACCTGAGATACTATTTATGTTCTGATTTCTTTTACAGCCTCATTAAGTTGTTTCTTTACTTCATTTACCATCACTTAAGAAACTATAGGTGTGCAACTCCCAATCTCTTCCATGTTTACATCTCCTGGATGTTCCATGGGTTGGAGGCCAGAGACTGCCTTTTGCATCTTTTTCTTGACATTTTCCTGGGTTCTTGTGGACAAATGTGTTGTGGGGTCCCTAGCTCTTCCTGTGTTGGCTACAATCTCTTTATACAATGTGACAGTTTATTTTCCTGGCCATTTCTGTCTGAAGGTATCAAATGATGGCCATTGAGTGGGCTGGTGAGGGGCTGGCTGCTGCTTTTTCCAGCCCGTGCTGGTTACCAGCAATAAAAAGCCTCCCTGATGGCAGCTGGTTTGTATGCAGAGGAAGGGCTGGCTGCTGCCTCCTGGACCTTAGCTGGTTACCTGTGGGAAGCATCCCTGATGGCAGATGGACTGCACCTAGTATTGAAACTATAAATCTTCTCTTTTGCAGTTTCTGAAACCCTATTGCACTATTGTACTTATTTTTTAATAAAATTTATCAAGATTGAAATGCCACTATTTCCCAGAAATGCACATATTCATAGCAGGAGCATCACTGTAAGTAAGCATATGTGGTAGAAACAGTAAGGTGCAAAAATATGCCCATTAATAGGTTTCTAGTCAACCTGAACCAGTGCTTGAAATTTGCACTGTATCCTTTCAGTCACTGGATTATGTCTTTGATAAACCGCTTTCTGAAATTATATATACACTCGGGGATAATAAATCATCCTGATTTTAATTCCCTAGTGTAAATGAATCTATCAGATTGCATCTAGCATGAAAAAGTTACTAAGGAATGGGGCACAGGATAGGCAAGTTTTAATAAGAAGTAATGAAGGAGTAAAATATCTTGAATATTTCTGTGGTTTGAAGAGCAAATTGGGAATCCAGGTTGTAGAAATCCAACAGTTTTGTTGATCTTAATTCAAGGCACATTCAAGTAGCTGAACCTTGTTTGTATATTACATTAAACTTTATGTTTCAATGGTTTCCACTTTGTTGTAGTTACTATCCTTATTTGTTTTTATTTAACACTGGAATTCCCGTTTTATCATTTTCTAAATCATTCAAAACTCTTTTGGTCCTCTCTTGAAAGGGATTTAAATCTATAACATTTTTCTTATCCCCAAATGGTTTTTAATCTTTGTAATATGGTTTTGTAAGTTGTTTATGGATCATTTAAGATAAAATCGAATTAAAATGAACAAAGCTAACCACTAGCAGTTTTAAAGCATTCACAGATGGGATTTTCTCAATTGTTCTCTTTCCTTCTCAAACAAGGTAAATCTTTATGCTATCTTTTTTTTAACTATTGAAGCAAGAAGCTATGGAGGACTTTATCTCTGCTCAAAAGTTAATATATTTTCCTCAACCTATAGAACTTAATAATTAGACTTACAAAGAAGTTTCCAATTTCTCACCTTTCAGGTTTTGTGGTCTCCTTCTAAGTATTTTGGGTGACATTTTTAGTGAAGTTTAAGATGGGAGAGTAATTCCTCAAAAATAAAAAGCAAGAAGTAAGTGAAATGCAGAGTGCTAACTGAAAAAAGTATTTTCAAAAAAACAGAAAATTGTGTAACAGAAACAGTCAAGGACTTGAATATTTCTGAAATATCATCCAAAGGATTTCATATTTAAATGAGTTTATTATTGGTAATCAGAATATTTGTTTCATGGGTTATTATGGAAATTAAATGAGATACTGTACACAAAGTCATTTTGTAATAATCACACAAATGTCATTGTGAAAGGCAATTTACCAGTGTCTCTTGCTTCTATTTTCCTTCTCTCTCTCAGTTCTCATTCTCTCTCTCAAAAGATACCAGAGAAAATCTGAGAGAAAGAAGTAAGGAGAGCTTAACGTGAGTATTGATGTACTGATTCTGGAGGCATTCTTGATTTGATTCTGAATTCTTCCCCTTTCTACCTATGTATTCCCATAGTTCCTTCTAAGGGCCTTGGTTTCTGCTCCTAAAACAAGACTAATAATATTTACCTATTGGAAATTGTAAGGGGATTAAATACAATGACATGAAAAACAAATGCAATTTTGGGAACACAGAGGTTACTATCATTGCACACTGGTCCCACTGAAGGTGACCATTAAAAGCAAAAATGGTCGCAAAATCTTAGTTCTTGTGGAATGTCTACATTGTCCTATTCATTGAATCACATCTTTTGGAAGTAACAAAATCTATTAAGTACTTTCTGGGCTTATATGTTACTTATGTTGATAGTTATAAAAACAGGAGACTTAGGCCCGAGATTTAGCTCAGCAGCCTAAGTTGCCTGCCTGGCAAGTGTGAGACATGAGTTCAATTCCTGGTACAAAAAAAAAAAAAAAAACAAAACACAAAACAACCCAGGAGTTTTCACTGGAATCAGAAATAACCAGACTCTGGCAATGCTTGTTCTCCTCAGTGGTCACTTGACAAGCTGCATACTTATTAGAAGATTCTGACCTTCACAGACAGAGACTCATGTTCTGTGGTTAAGGTTACGGGAACATTTGTTCCCTCCTGTGAAGAGTCTACAAATAAATGCATTGGCACTTCTCATGGTCTTTTCTCAGCATATAGACTTTTCTGTTGACTTCAGATAGCCCTTGATGTTTTACTACATTTAGGAAGAACTGATAGGCCATTTCTTAGCTACAATAGAAACTGGTGGTTTCCAAATGTAGCCATTAATACATCATTTATCTTCTAAGTCTTAGTTTTAGAATGCTAAAAGGGCATCTAAATTTACTCATATCAACCTCATCTATTATTATGATTCACAAATTAGATTTTCAGATCTCAGTGATATCCTTGTCTTTCTAAGTAGATAGCATCTTCTAACTATCATGTATGCTGCAGTTTTCTGTCTTTGGGACACTTATGGAACCTTTGCCAGAATTAAGGGGCTGTCAGAATTTTACAACAAAAACAGTTTTATTTCTGATGTGGATGAAAAGGATAAATAACATATAATAGAAGTTATATTTAATATTAGCCTTTTTACATTGTTGAACAGTTATGAACATTTTATATGATGTGTTATGAATGGTAAGAAATTATATTCCTCCAAGATAAATTTGAGACCATCTTTAAGCAATAAACTGAAAGCAGAAAACTTACCATGCAAGAGGATACAGACAGGTTGATTTGGGGGACTTGAAAATATCTCAAGGAATTAGCAAAAGTCTTTATTCTCTAAAATGTCTCTTCTAAATTTTTTTAGACAGGATAATATGCCTGTTTATCATGAAATGACTTAAAAATTCTGAAAATGTGCTAATAAATTTCTCAATGCCTTCATGTACATGAGAACATTAAAATCATGTCATTTCCACTGATAATTTGAGAGGAGTTCAGGAACATAGACTTATTCCTGAAGTCAACTTAAGAATCACTGAGTACTCAGCATATGCTTAACGTATACAATAATGTATAGTTTTTATCTTGAGTTAAACTTGATGTTGGAGTAAAAGTATGTGAGTTTTTTGCATTTTCCTTTTTTTCACTAGACATGATCTGCTCTCCAATGTCATAAGATGTACATATGGGAAAAAAAAGTGTCAGTGGAAGACAAAGCATTGGAAACAGAGACAAAATTCAAAAATCTTCCCAGAAATATGGAACTATGCAGGGTATAAAATGGAATACAGTTTGAAACAAGCAAGGTTCTAGATGATATATAGGCTAGGGTTTGTTCAAAGAATAGAACCAATAGATTAGTTTCATTAGATTGATTTAAATGATCAAATGCTGGTCCCACAATGGCTGTCTGAATGGTGGAAAGCCACAGGATTCACTAACTGCTCATTTCAAGAAGTTGGAAGCCTTAGAATGAGTGTGACTAAGGACATAGTATCCATCTGAGATTGAAGGCCTGGAAGCTGCCTGGACAGTTGCTGGTATGAGTCCACATAGAAGGGTAAAGAATCTGCAGCCTGATATCAATCAGTAAATGCATCAGATAAACTCACCAACTCAAAAAAATTAGATCTTTATTGGCTTTCCCTTTCTTTCACTTTCTTGTTCTATCCACTTGCAAGAGTATTGTATGATGTCACCCACATTCTGAACAGGTTTACTGGCCTAAATGCCAATCCCAAATGGAGTGAACATACTCTCAACACTTAGGAAAGCTAAGGCAGTAAGAATGAAAATTTGAATCTTACTTAGGTAATTTAGTGAGTTTCTGTCTCAAAATAAATGAAAAGTTACAAAGGGGAAATGGCTGAGGGTATAGCTCTGCATAGAGTCTCTCTGGGTTAAAAAAAAGATTAAATGTCACAGATGCCAAGGGAATACTTATTTTGAGGAAGGATCTTGGAATGTTAATGTACCACTGAACTCGAATTCCATTTTTGGCAAATCAGTTGCCTCCATTACCTCCAATATTATAAAGGACAAACTCAATTACTGAAATAATTGTCTTTCCTTGTCCCAGGTGTCCACTTAGCTGAGTTTGTTGGAGAAATCTGAATAATCAATGTCATATTTCATTCACTGTTACATGTTTATCTTCTCCTGTACTGAATTTGTCTATACAAATTATCGATGTACCAGTTAAAATATCTTGACCAACTTAAAGAGAAAAAGGCCCTTAAAAACCCCAGAAAATCAGTGACTACTCTGATTGTATCAATGGAAATGGAAAAAAAAAGTGATCAAGTATGGCACTCTCAAGGAATTTATAATCCAACTGGTTTTCTCTGAGTCATTTAGTAGTTTGTAGATCTCATTTTTGTGGGGGAGGTTGGTTTTATCACAATAGTACGTCAAATTCAAGATACTGAATAACAGATGACATTTTTGCAAGACCTCACACATCTTCATGGTTGCTTGAGGTATTTGCCTACATATCCACCTGGAATAAAAGCTTTATTTTCTATATTCTTTTGAAACTGAATGTAAATATGTGACCATTTTTTTTTACTATGACAAATAAAGTTGGAGAGGCAAGTCATGGGGTAGGAGGGCGCAAATTCCAGCCAACTGCCAGTAAAAAATTGAATTCTTCCAACTGCAGTGTGAGAAAATTTAGAAATAGTTTTGTTCCCAGTCACACCTTCACATGAGACCATGGTCTCAGATGGCAGCTTGATTGCAGCCTTGTAAGAATGTGAGTCAGAGTATGCAGCTTAGCCATACCCAGATTCCTAACCCACACAACTGTGAGTTGTACAAAGATGCTAAATTTTGAACCAAATTATAATGCACTAAGAGGTAATTAATACAAAGATAAATGTGGGAATGGGTCATTTCACTTACAGAAAAATAACCTTAAATAAAAATATATGCTGGTCTTTTCTTTCGTGATTGCTGGATTAAGGTTCTAATGGGTGGATATGTAGCAGCTATTTTGAACCACAGATCAAAGTAAAAGAGAACCTGGGGACCTGAGGTTATTATATATTATATTTCTCTGGATCACCTACACCCACATAAACAACACAGAGATCTATATGAACTTTTCATTGAAGCACTATTATTTTGATTATGTTGCAAATTGCTACTTGAAGACCTAATACGAACCAATTATGGTACCTGAGACCAGCCTTGTTACTTGATATTTAACATATAATAGTTTTCTTTCTACCACAGCAATATGAAGCAATGAATACAAAATACCTTGTGAATTGTTCTTGCACTTAAGAAACAAGTAAAATATTTTCAAAATAGTTTTAATGTGGGACATAAATTTTTCTCAACAAACTCCATCTCAAGTAGACATTTACATTTATCTTTCAAATATTCCAGTTTCTTGTGGGGGATACTCCAGCTTCTGTGAAAAAATTTAAATCCTTTTTTATGATGGAAAAGATTTATGTTATGGTGGGAATATTCAAACTTAATTCTATCAATTCATTGAAACAGCGTTTTAAATATTATTTTTCTTCTTAAATAGGAATCTACATTTATATATACATACATATAAAACAAACTCATATATATATTTTTGTATAAACATGAAATGTGTTTTCATGTATTCCCAACTGGCCTGTTGGATGAACTTGTCAAAGTCCTTTTTTATTTCAAAGTCTCAGTCACTCTATTGGCAAGATAAAAATAATAATATTATGTTCCTCAGAGCATTAGTCAAATGGGATATAAACCTAAAATGTTTGGCATAGTGCTTTCCAAAAGTAACCATTATGTAAATGTAACTTCAGTCATCATATTATTTGGAAGGTTATTATTAACACATTTCTCTAAAACAAATATTATATGTCGATCCTGGTCTTTTCTCCTTATACTATGTTAAAATGCTGACTTTGTTGTCTTCTGTATAAAATGCTTAGATTTGAAATAGTGAGTCTAATGTTGAGAATTTCAGACACTAAGACACTAAGAGAGTAGATTTTTCTTTTATCAACTATCAGGGAGTGTTTTCTTTCTTTTATTTTGGTATTTATGGCACAATCAATAATGTCAACATATTAATTTTCTTGAAGAACTTCACAGGTGAAAGTTCTTCCCATCTTACCATAACTTTCTTCAGTCTTTTATTATGGTGTCTCATCTCTTAGATGTTTGAGAACTTCTTAGGTCATAACTTTTATATTTAGACTTATGGAAAAATCTAGATATATAGAACCTTTTTCACTATATGATCACTGGTGCTACTTTTAGTTTCTCTCTCTCTCTTTCTCTCTCTCTCTCTCTCTCTCTCTCTCTCTCTCTCTCTCTCTCTCTCTCTCTCTCTCTCTCTCTCTCTCTCTCTCTCTCTCTCTCTCTCTCTCTCTCTCTCTCTCTCTCTCTCTCTCTCTCTCTCTCTCTCTCTCTCTCTCTCTCTCTCTCTCTCTCTCTCTCTCTCTCT